>JASGCC010000118.1:996664-1088066 GCA_030067915.1 Hydractinia echinata
AAGAGAGAGATTAGACAGGCCGGGCCTTAGGACAGCCGGGAAAAAAATGGGTGTTAAAACAAAAAAACATGAGAATATCAGACTATTGGCGGAATCAAAGCTGAACTCTATTATTGACCTGATTTCAAAAGCTATCGAGAATGGGGTCATCAGCAACTACGAATTTAGTTTGATCACGCAGGAGAAGCAGAAATATATGTTGTTAAAGGAACAGATGCGACAGCGTTTTAACCGTATTGTCAATGCCATCAATGAACAGGAGGTGCTCAGCTAGTTTCTAAGGGTCGTGAGGAGGGGAGGCAGGATGTTTTAAAAAAACTGCAATCTGTACAGTATGCAAGCGCTACCTAGGGTCTCCACCCGAGTATAAGCCTTAATTTTTGTATATATTTTATAGGTCATACAAGACCTATAAAATATAGGGTTTTTAATCCTCACTCAGCAGCCATTCAGCCTTAAAGTCCTTGTACCGACATTCCACAATATGTACCTGAGGGTAGTAGTTTTTACCTTGCACATACACTGATGATAGTGCCAGGATGGCACTGGCTTGGCATGGCTCATCATAGGGTACTGGCATACCGTGGAATTTAGTCGTGATCGCGTCTTTGTAGTATTTAAGTTTGGCGTTCACGTAACGACCTTTCTTGACCGGCTCCGTCGTCAATTTGGAGATATAAACTCTTCGACCTTATTCCAAATTTGACGATATTTTTCAACCCAATCTGGATACTCCTCGAAATCAAAACCCATCGATGGTACGGCACTGGTATTGTATTGGCTGACCCCTGGGGACCATATTTTGGTGTTTTTAGCCTTAGGTTTACCACAAGGTCTCGTGTATGATACCCTATGATGTATCTTTGATCCTTACCTCCATTGGAAGGAACAGGGTCTGACACTGTCAGGTGGTCCATGTTGATATTATTGATGTCGGTAAGGGTAGTTGCAAAGTTGTAGAATTCTCGGGGTTTCACAATTTCATTTCCAAATTTCAGCATCTTCTTTATTGAAATTTAAACAAGGCCCGGGGATTGCTTCTGCTCGAACATACACAACTACCTCCATTATACGTGATATATTCCTGGTAGCAGTACCAACACAGCATTTTAGCTTTTACCACAAACCTGCGCCCACAGCTACACCTGTCATACTCATCGAGTATACGTTCACAGTCCTTACATTGTTCATCCATTTATCTTATGATTCTAGGTCATTAAGGCGATCCCATAGATCCTGAATCCTCCGACTATTATATTTGTCCTTCTCTTTTCTTGTACCATAGCCAACGCCACTAGGGTAGGGAGATACCAATACCGGCCATAAATAGCATGACCGCCGCAGTTCCAAATATATCTACCTTTGATTTACAGTTGATACACATTTATTAGTAGTAGTATTTTTATAACACAGTTGCACCTCTTTATTGCGCATGCGTTGATTATTAGCATTCTATAAGGGAATTCCCCTACTAGGTGTGCTAGAAATTTTTACTCCATTTACAGCATACTTTTATGACGTCATCACTCTATATGGACTTACCCTACTCAACACGGTCTATTAGGGATTTACCCCCACTAAGCACTGCATGGTACTGGATTTTTGTTGGGACTTGTTGTGACGTCTGCGCATGCTCGATCTTGAATTTTTTATTTATTTGCGTTGGAATGATAGGAAATTTGTTGTGTTTGACCGCGGTGCGCGATAGGACATTTGTTGTGTTTGACCGCGGGTGCGCGATAGGAAATTTGGTTGTGTTTGACCGCGGTTGCGCGATAGGAAATTTGTTGTGTTTGACCGCGCGTGTGTGCTAGAAATTTTTGACTCATTTGGCAGCATAATATGGGACTTTACCTTGCATGACTCAACATGGTAGGGACTTACCCTTGAATATGCATGACTAAAGCACGGAATAATACTGGAATAATAGGGATTTGTTGTGACATCTGCGCATGCTCGTGCGCGATTGTGCTAGAAGGAACATTTCCCTATCTCTACTTTCGATAACTCATCTGCGAAAACACAAAATCTTGTAGTTCGATCAAATGTTTTGTTTTTATAAGCAATAAACGTGTGTAGTATATTCAGGCTTATCATATACTTTGAGTTTTTCTCGCAACTTGATTGGCTTAATCTGCACGAATATATGCTGTATTTTGTTTTTCAACCGAGAAACGAGTGCAATTTTTACTTATACAGAGTGCAAAAAGCTTATATTTTTCCTTTGATTGGCTGATTTAGCGTGCAAAAAGCTTCCTTGATTGGTTAAAAATTCGTAGGAAAAACGAAAACTTGTCGGTGAATTTATTTTCACAAATATACATTTTATATGATTTGAAAATTTTCTTTTGTTTCAACAGTCATTAAATAGTCATTAATCATAGAGCACGCGCTCTCCACCGGGGATTAAAAACAATTGAATTATATCAGTCAATTCGAAAGAATAATATAATAGCACGACGATGGATTTCTGTGTTATTTGGCTTCACAATGATAATTTATTCTTTTAAAAATTCATAGTTTTTATTTCCATTCAAATTCTTTCAAGCGTGACATGAACATAATTTGTTATAATGATCTAAATCGCACGTGACTTCATAAATTCAAATAATTTATAAGTTCATAAATATAAATGAAATAAATTACCTTGCAGTGATTTTATTGGACCCCATAACAATGCTTGTTAATATCGTGAACATAATTAAGCAGTGTGCAACCGACTATGTGAAATTAACATGATATAAGACCGAGTATATGATAAACAAGTTATCGCAAATGCTCCTCGAAAAATATCGGCTGATATTTTTTTCGTTTTTTATGTTCTCGTATATTTCACTCGCCTAAAGGCTCGTGTAACAAGAACATAAAAACACTCAAAAAAATATTGCCGATATTTTTCTCGGCACTGTGCGATAACTAGTACTTAGAAAATGTTTTGCATTTCTAAAGTGTGTTATACAGAATAAAACGCAATCAACATCACTGTACTCCTGTAATGATATATTCAGTTTTGTCGATGTTCTTTAAAAGCTAAAAACAGAATCATTTTATATACCGACATAACTCATAAGGCAATGTTTTTATTGTTTTTTTTCAATAAGCATAACGTAAGCATACTCTAAGCCTGGTTAGTGTTTATCACATAAGCATATCTTAGCGTGAATTCAAATCTGGCTTGCTCATATACATTGCTTATAAAAAACATGTAGCTATCCTATGAAAAAAAAGTTTTTATGTAAAATGTACAAAATTAACTTTATTACGCAATGAAGTCTAAGTTATAAATGAGCCTTAATTTTCGAAAGAGAAATTCGCATTTTATATTTTTAGATCTGTACAGTGGAATGCAGAAATGTCATAAAACTCGATATTCTTGTTTGGTTCAATTTCTTTTTTCGTCGTCTACTCTCAGATATGTCTTGCTACCACTTGTTATATCGTTTTTTACTTCGACAGAACATACAAAAGATCCTAAATTTTCATTTGAAATTCCAACAAAATGTCTAAAGACACGTCACTTTTCATAAGAAAGAAGTATTTTTAACACAACAGTTAGAATTTCAAAAAAAGGAAAAATTACTAAATGGTTGCAACAAACCACAACAGAACACAGCCTGACTCATTCCAAACTCAGAAGATTAGGATGTAAAACATTATATAAATTAGATAATATAAAAATATGGAATATAAAAATAACTACAAAAAATTATTATGCCATTTTACTTGGAATGACCATTGCATTTAGTTTGCTAATTTTCAACGAATAAAAAAATCATAAAAAAGTGAAAAAAATATTTTAATACGTGAACACTAAATTTTCGCCATCTCTGATATTCAACAAATTTCCTCGTTACTCTGCGAATTCTAATAAATTAGCAACGTAAAAGCTTATAACTTATTTATCTACATTTTGAACATGCATAATTCGTCCTCTTTGCTACGGCGCGTTTGTTTTTAAACTAGCTTCCAGACTTCCTTGTACAAATGCAGCAACAGTTCTTTCGAACTCCTTCCTCTTTTTCTTCTTCGCTCTTCGTATGCCGAAAATAGCAAAAGCAATCCAATTCAGAAGGTTTAACGCTGCCAAGAAGAAGAAAAAATAATGCAAATTTCCTTTCAGTTGCAGTGTATTTCTGCCCTTCGTATCTCCACCCTTAAGGATTCCTAAACCAACAATGTTTCCAATAGCAACTAGAGCCGCACCCATCAATGCCCCCAAACCATTTGCTATGAAGAAGAGACAGGTGACGAAGCTCTGCATGGATGGCGGTGATTGACAGTAAGCGAATTCCAAGCCTATAACACGAAGGAGACAGGCTTAGGCGCTTAAAAGGAAAAAAATACAGTGCACATTAGAAGTCTGTGTTTTGCTTTTACAATTCGTTTGTCGCAATTTGAACCAATCGGAGGCTTAGAATAAACAGTTTGTTTAGAAATCCACCAGTTAAAACAAAGATGAACGTAATAGTTGAAACGTTAAGCAATTTCCATCCGTTCAGCGTTCTACCATTTAATTTTAGAGTCAAGTTTCCAGCTAATGTCATATGGGGTGATAGAAAAGAAGGCGACGCATGGTGAACAAAAGGAGAAGGTAAAACTGATTTCTAATAGAAAGTGCACAGAAATCTTCTGAAATTAAATATCTAAAGAAAACCTTGTATAATAATTGTTAGTGAAAAAAATAAAAAAACTATACTCAATTTTTATAAATGTAACTCGAAATCACCCGCGCGATTATATTTTGAAATAAAAAGCACATTAGCTGCAATTTTAATAAACTTGTATGGTAAAACATTCTAGCTAACGAAATAAAAAATCCAGAGGACTGACATGCTTGTCTAAGATACAAAAATTCGAAAAATCATAATATCTTGATCAAACAACAACTGCAAAATGTATAAGCGATTGAAGCATACTTACTATACGTATACTTCCCGTACCTGTTATAAGGACGAAAATTTCTGACATTCCCATCAAACCATACTGCGGAATTTGATACCAAATAGTCATGTTTCTCGCTTCTATGGTTTTGTTACCAAACACATGATTAACCGTGGTACTGTTCGTTTGCAAACGAAAATATTCGACCGTACCGGCACTCACCATAGATACGCTTGCCAATAACATCCCTAAAGAACAATATATTTAGGTACGCTATGTGAGTAAATTTGCGCCTAGCAAAAACACGAATTTTAAGAGAATGAGATCAGATGTGGCGACTGAAAAAACTTGAACAGTTGTGTTGTATATACAATCACCTTCTTTCTAGAAGTCTCTTTTCGAATAGGGCACTGCGATATTGCATTTATCTTTTATTTATAAAGTCCCCTCTTAATAACTCTCTCTCTCCCTTCCAATAAGCTCCCATCCTCAAAATCATTTCTCACAAACAAGTCTCGGGGGCTTAATGAGTATTAACGGTAGATAATTAAGGAATTATGTTAATCGAGCCCAACAACAACAACAGCAAAAACCTTGTTAGTAGTAGTAGTACTCGCTTACCTATAGACATGCGCACTAGAAACGGTGTTCGAAATTCGAATCTTTCCAAAAACGGATAAAAACAACGGTCAATGATCGGTACGAATATGAGCACGATAATAATGTTGACGAGAGAGAACCATGAAGCGGGAACTGCATAATAAGTGGAGAACTTAATCAACCTCATGTGAAGTCCTTGAAGGAGGAATGTTCCAGATATCTAGAAAGAACAAAAAAAAGCGTTAAAGCTGATCCGTTTGAAAAAAAGTTATTATATATTAAAACATTCTAATATTATCTAATTTCAGATTGGCCACTCATTTTCCAACTTTTCTAACCTTTTTCCAGGGATAATTTTGTTCAACCAAAACAGAAATTTCAATGAGAAAAAAACCCGTAATCAGTTCCCATAGGCCAAGAAAACTTTAAACGTAAACAAAAAATAGATTCAGAAAAATTATTTTTTTATTTTTTCCCAATGTTTACAACAAAGTGTTGTAACTCCATTTTAAATAACAGTGCGTAATAAACGCACTGTTATTTAAAATGGAGTTTTCTATTAATGACGGACATGTTAGTTGAACAGTTTCGTAGCACCTTTAACTGGCTACCCCACCCACCCCACCCACCCTAGTTAGCTTCATGACAATTAAAAATATTTTGGTTTGATGTCACATCTCTTGTCTGGTGACTCATCGGTTAAATGGTGGTGAGAAAGATAAGCTGACAAAAATAATTTTGTTTTCAAATATCCTATCAGTTCCAAATTCATATTTTAGCTTTCATGCTTTTATCAAGTAATGTTTTATTCTTTTTTCAGGTTCAGAAATATATGGAGCTAAACACAGTTTAGCTCATGTTAATTGCAGTTCCCAATACTTGATAGTTGCTATGCAGATGCATCATTAAGGGTACACAAGGTTGTCTTGCTCACCCAAGGCATCTTTGTCTCAATTAACCAAATCAAAGCTATGTGTCATAACTTGAAGCAACTTTCTTGTTGTTGATACTTTAGAGTAGGGGACTAAAGGTTTGGGTATAGTCTGTCCATATTAGGAGGTTCTAAGTTAGCCAATCAACAATCCAGGGGCCCTATAAATAGGAGAGAGTTACTCTGATTTAGCTTCTCACCAGTAGTAGCAATAACTTGCTTAACTGAAATAATTTTAAGCTAGCTCCACGTTTTCAAGAAACATCTATCACTGCAACCTACTAATATCATCAACTCCATCTTTTGGCTTCAATTACTATAATGGCAGCGCATCCAATGACTCTAGCAAATTTTGGATCATGTACCTCTGGTATCAGGAAAAACCTTCGGATATTTCTTCAGGACAGATATTGCATGTAGCCAGGTCGGTTTGTTTCATTTTATATATTATATCATCATGTTAGGAGCCCAGAAACTGTCACTTTTTAACCACCCTAGAGCCATTATGGCTTTTGTACAAGTAACGCCAACCTTGTAGCCAGGTTGCCATTATGGTAACTCGTTATGTTATGTACAGTGTTGTTTATGTTCATTCACCGCGATAGACGATCATGATACGATCCTGCTCCAACCTGTATATAGTAAACTGTATCTGCGTGAAATTTTGTCCTCGTGTTTTCACTTTGCAATCTTATAATACATTTTTCAATTACAGCCAAATGTTTTCAAAGAATTAAGACTATACTTAGCTAGCCAGAAAAACTTCTTTTTTCCACATCCAGAAAAATATTTGCAGGCTTGTTTTCGTAAGTTATGGGTGAATATAATAGCTTTGGGGCCAATATTCAGGCTATAAATTTGGAGAAACTAGATTCTGTAAAAGACATGCAAAACGGTATATATTACTAATAAAAACTTTTCATATCTAATCTATTTGAAACATTTAATCACATGAAAAAGGAGACAGATAGAGAAATAAGCAACAACAACAACACAAACTGCATTGTAAATAGGCTTTATTTGTATTATTAGATCATAGTACACCATATAAACAACAACAGATAAATGAAATAAAAATGGCAAAATTATATCATGATTTTGCACAAGTAAAGGCCGCTATATAAAATTTGGTTTTTAAGCAGCAATAGCTAATTAAAAACAACACAACCTACCACAACAAGTGAATGACCACTGATTTAGCACAACATTCAGTCAAAAATATTTAGCCCTTAGAAGAAGAACACTGTTTTATTTTTCCGTAACCGTTTTTGGCTAAGACTCTAAAATGTTGAATCAAACTTGAGAATACCTAGCTGTTATGCGATGATTACTATAAATACTTGAAATTTTTAACAAAACAAATCATTTAAAAACAGATATCGTTAACTACATTATTACACATTTTTTGTCCATCAGGATAGCGTTGTATACGTATATATGCTAAGTCATTTTCGCCATGTTGGTAGAACCACAAACATTTTCCATGCCTGTCAGCATAACTTCTTTAGTGAAAATGTGAAAAACTTTCGTCATTTCACCCATTAATTAAAACCATGCTTTTTTCCTAATTTTTATAATTAACACCGTTCCCAGGAATTATTTCGATATAAGATTAGAGCTTTTAAACCAAACATCATCAAGTCTTGTCGAAGTCATTCTCCCAAAACTAGTCACGACTAGTGTTCTCGTCCGTGGCCTTGTGGCATGTTAAGAAATCGTTTAAGTGTCTATTGCCAGAAGCTTTGAATCTACAAAGTAAACATACAAAGTTGTTATGCAGCTATTCGATTTATTGTATTGCTATCAAATGTCTTGTTATTTAAATAACCCCAAGACAACACAAGCACTTTGAATTTGACACAGAGCTTTTTAGATTTGTTGAAAGTGAAACTATAAACAGTTTCATGCTCACACTTAGCAATAGAAAGCTCAAAAATCAATGGAATTAAAAGTAAACAGATGTACCTGGAAACGTTGTCATTAAAGTTAATGCTATGATTTTGTTAACTCAAAAAAGCCTGCTTTTTCTGCCAAACTGCTTTCTTCTGCAATCACAGGCGACACAGAGAATAAATGTTTTCCAGTAATGTTTCTTCTTAGCAACATTGCTCAACTTCATTCCGCAATCATATATTCAAACCTTCCATTTACTTGCTGCAAGTCAATACAAAACTTCCGTAGCCTTAGACATGTTGAATCCGACCCTATCAAACCGACCGGCTACCGGGAGGCAATAACAATAGGTAGAGTAAATTATCCCTACGCACCCATGACCTAATTTCAATCTTTCTTTACCGTAAATTTCGACGACTTCGCCGGGATTCTTTTTGACGTCACATATTCTTTGTTTTCAAGAGTCCAAAAGTCCACACTTCGGCGCGATTCTTCTTGACGTCAAAATTATTTGTTTAAGAGGGTCAAAAGTCCACACTTCGGCTGCCGCCGAAGTCGACTATTTTACGGCAGAAAACAAGGAATCGCGCAACAATCGGCGAAATGCGGCAAAATGTAGTTGGACTACCGTGAAACCAGATTACTAGTTTAGATCCACATGATCTTCTCATTGGCAATTTCTACTTAGGCGATCCTTCCTCACTTTAACATGGAATTTTTTTTTATTTTTTCTTTTGCAATATGTGTCCGGTCTTTAGGATCAATTTTATAAACATATCACATAGCCGCATTTTGAATGATACCCAAAATTGTCCGATCAGGCTATATCTTTTGTGCAATTTGGAAATCTGGAAATGCTTTTATTGTCAGGGCCCTTAATTTAGAATGGTTGGGGGTATAAATACGGTTAGGCTTCCGATTTTAGGTATTCCCTTTATATTAGGCATACATCCATGATAATTACGAAAAATTAGATTTAACTACGTGTCAATGTAGAGTGATTCAGTATACATTTGCCCTAGAGTGATTAATAAATAAGGTCAGGCTTCTATTTTCAGAACTGCTATTTACATTTAACATCAAGGCATCCAAAACAGCTTCGTTTAGGAAAGGTGTCACAATTCGTTTTGCTATGATTAAACAAAAATTTTGCCCAGTAAAAGCTTTAAGAAATTACCTGTTATTTCGGGGGGCTAAGGCTGGCCCATTGTTCGTTTTATCAAATGGGGATTTTATTACCTGGATTGTAAAAGACTAATTTATAGGCACTTGCATGTAGTTTTCTTTTTCATGACAATTTGTTAAGCCTGTTATGGCATGTTGAATTATCTCGTCGTAGTTCTCGTCAAAAATATTGCCTCATAGATAATGAATTTTCATTTGGGGAATTTGGGGGTGCTGGGCTGCCCTGGGCAGCCACAAAGTGTAGAGATGTGCGTGTACCCCTGGAAGAGTATGGTGAATTAAGTACAGGTGCGAGGAGATGAACGACGGTGCACCACGCGAGCAGGACAGATGACTGGGGAAATAACAGCAGGGGGATGCGGCGCTGACAGTCAGAGGTGGGGCACCAAGAGGTTAATAACAGGTGTGAAATGCAAAAGAAGCTAGAGCTCATAAAGAGTAGGTTCTTGTGAGGTATGATAGAGGAAATGGAATCACAGGAGAGGAGCTCCGGATGTGATTGAGAGATTAGTTAAGCCAGAAAACACTACTAGGAGAAGAGCTCCGGATGTAGTGGAGAAGAGCGAACACTACTAGGAGAAGAGCTCCGGGATGTAGTGGAGAAGAGCGAATTTATTGGGAACACGCACGTGAGCTTGAGACAACATCTTCTCTTCAGTCTAGCATCCTCACCCGATTCCGCCAAATTATCCTCAGTTTATTCTTACAAAATTGAAATAAATTTTCTACTCCAAGTTTGTGTTTTTATTGGGAACTACAGCAATTAAATGGAGCTAAACACAGTTTAGCTCATGTTAATTGCAGTTCCCAATACTTGATAGTTGCTATGCAGATGCATCATTAAGGGTACACAAGGTTGTCTTGCTCACCCAAGGCATCTTTGTCTCAATTAACCAAATCAAAGCTATGTGTCATAACTTGAAGCAACTTTCTTGTTGTTGATACTTTAGAGTAGGGGACTAAAGGTTTGGGTATAGTCTGTCCATATTAGGAGGTTCTAAGTTAGCCAATCAACAATCCAGGGGCCCTATAAATAGGAGAGAGTTACTCTGATTTAGCTTCTCACCAGTAGTAGCGATAACTTGCTTAACTGAAATAATTTTCCCACCCACCCACCCATATATTTGGTTAATTTTATTTTATTTTTCTCTTTATGTGACACACTTGCATCATCGCCACACTATGTTGGAACGATAACGGATTATCTACAATCGAACTGGTTTATCGAGGCTCATAACGTCGTCGAGCGTAAAGAGATGTCCAATTGCTTTAGCTACACGGTTTCCTTGAATTGGCGCAGTTTGGCTTAGTACGACCAACAAGGTTTTAGTCCAGTGGTGGAAGCAATTGGCAACTTTACTCAATTATGTCAATGTGTTAAATTTAACTGGTGGGGGTGCTGGGCTGCCCTGGGCAGCCACAAAGTGTAGAGATGTGCGTGTACCCCTGGAAGAGTATGGTGAATTAAGTACAGGTGCGAGGAGATGAACGACGGTGCACCACGCGAGCAGGACAGATGACTGGGGAAATAACAGCAGGGGGATGCGGCGCTGACAGTCAGAGGTGGGGCACCAAGAGGTTAATAACAGGTGTGAAATGCAAAAGAAGCTAGAGCTCATAAAGAGTAGGTTCTTGTGAGGTATGATAGAGGAAATGGAATCACAGGAGAGGAGCTCCGGATGTGATTGAGAGATTAGTTAAGCCAGAAAACACTACTAGGAGAAGAGCTCCGGATGTAGTGGAGAAGAGCGAACACTACTAGGAGAAGAGCTCCGGGATGTAGTGGAGAAGAGCGAATTTATTGGGAACACGCACGTGAGCTTGAGACAATATCTTCTCTTCAGTCTAGCATCCTCACCCGATTCCGCCAAATTATCCTCAGTTTATTCTTACAAAATTGAAATAAATTTTCTACTCCAAGTTTGTGTTTTTATTGGGAACTACAGCAATTAAATGATGATGTCGTCCTAAACACAGAATGACATCAACTGAAAAGGTTGGCATGAAAATGGTTAAGATATATTTCCTTCATCCATACTTCTTCCCTGCTGTCTATTTAGAGTCCTGTGGTACAAAATGGGGGAGTGTGCATTTTTTAAGTCAATTTAATATCAAAGAGTAATAGAACTTGTGCGAAATTACCTTACCTGGTAGTAGCAGGTACAATAGATTATGGTAAATCCAAACACGGGCAAGATAGAAAACAATATCTTCACCTCCTCCACATCAGAATCTGAAAACTTTCCACCATATTTAATTTTTGCTTTATCAAGCCAGTGTTTTCTAGGGTTGACAGACTCATAAGTGGTTGTTAATTCCGACCTAAAAAAGAATACAAAAGCACGTGTTTGATAATATTTTCAAGTATGCAGTAAAATCTACTGGTGATACTCTAAATATTGCACTATGTGTAAATAACAATGAAGCATTATTTTCTTACAAAATGTGACAGTTGGTAAAAAAATATGAATTTAAACTTTGTTTTGTAGAGTACGTGTGATTTTTTAAAAATTCCACCTTCTGATGATTTCCTGATAAACTATATTTAGGCTATATTTAGGCTATATTTAGCATACTTAGGCTATATTTAGCATACTTAGGCTATACTTAGCATATTTAGGCTATATTTAGCATATTTAGGCTATATTTTGAGAATTTTATAAAATGAAACGCCAATACAGTATTTAATCTTTGTATGGTATACCCTTTTGGAGAATTTGAAAAAAATTACAGCATTATTTAAGCGTAAAAACTTAATATTCTTTTATATATATAATGATTTTCTTAACCCATTGTTAACCTTGTAAACACAATGTTAATATCATTATTATACACAGCCGTCTGATTTTCAAATTTTAATTTAAATTTGTTTGTCGTAGAAGTAGCTAAAAGGTTTAATGAAAGACTCTGCTTACGGTAAAATAAATATAGGTTGAAATTCCTAGACATGAATATATCTGGAACTTATATACGCTTGTTCCCCACCACAGAACAGCAGTACAGTGTACAAGGGTAAAGGAATTCTGTTTCTTTCTTTAACTCAGTAAATTCAAATTTCTTATAATCACACACATGCTAACTGACTCAAAAAAAATTCTCCTTGCTCCCCAAAGAACAACTAATTAAATTTCCTGTTGTTTCAATGTTAATGTTATGGAGAAAAAGCTGAGAATTATGATGATGATTCTCGCAACCATGAATGCAAAGTTATGTTTCTCTGCAAAGTAGGTTTATTATTTCTTTGTATCACAAGACATATGGAGGTTGGAGTAAGAATGTAAATGCCTCCAAGGCATGGAAGTTTTGATTTTAATGTTTATGTTATGTTTTTAGTACTTGGTGTAACAAATGACCATGGTTAATCTTTTACTTAGCAGTTACTGCAACATAACATAATTATCATTTTTAATCTCTCTAATAAAGGAAAATTTTTATTTATTAAGGTACAAAACAAACTATAATCTTAATAGGAAATTTTCTAACCTGGACTTTTTCCATGAATTCAAGCAAACATTTAAAACTTTCTTCAACATACTGTGATTTGGTTCCATCAGATGGTAGTTCTTTCTTTGTGGTATGCAAAAAATAATTACACCAAGTGCAAGCAAACATGTGGGAATAGAGTAACCCCATACAAAACCTTCATTTAGCTGCAGCCATGTCAACAAGGAATATCCAATAAAAGAACCAATATTAATAGCCCAGTAAAAATAGTTAAAAAAAGATCGCCTCTCAGAGTCTTGAGCTTTGTGAAGTTGATCAGCACCGAAGGGCGACATATTTGATTTAAAACAACCCTCACCCAACGATATAATGACTAACGAGAATAGAATCCAAGCAACAAAACCTGGATTTCTACCCACATCATCACTAAAGTTATCTTGATGCAGTTTTGCAAAGTGAGCCACCAATGGCAAACTCACAAAGCCAATGATGTACAAAAATAGTCCAGAAATAATTGTTTTAAATCTACCAAGCACAACATCACCAAGAACTCCACCGACAAAACATGAAATCCAAGTAAATCCAGAAAATCCCAGTACTAACTCTAAACTCTCTCCCACTTCATAATTCAGGTATACATTTGTAAATACAGCTAAATTACCCAGTAAGCTATAGTAAGATACACGCTCCAAAACAACAGTTATCATTACACATATTTTTGCAAGTTTTGTGTTGCGTTCAAACAAACTTGCTGTAAGAGGTATCTTCACACTGCAATTTGATTGGCTATCAGAAGACAACAATGGCTGCACAAGGGAATTTGTTGAACTATTGTAAGATTTTGAGTCCGGACAAATTACATCATCCTCTTCTTCGTCATATTCCATTTTCATCTTGATCAAATAAAATTTTTATCTAAAAACAGATATGATTTATACAGTTAAATCTGTCTTTGCGGTCACTTCTATGACCGCCTATTTACTGAGGCCACAACTGATACCCATATGCATTTTTTTTTGGTACAAAAGTCACTGTTTAAGATGGCCACCTTTCCCAACGCAGTTTATGGCCAATCCAGCCCAAAATAAAAAATTACTTATAATATAGGTTGGCAATTTAAAACAAATGTTTAGGCGAAGTTGGTAGAACACCTAATTTTTTATGAGTGACTTCAAATACCTGAGATTATTGAGCAATGAGGTAGAGGGGAACAGCTATCGTTAAGGCTTTTTTTGCAGTCGCCATGAAGGGGTATTTCTGGCGCGGGTGGGGTGGGTGTTTTGGGGAAAGAAGCTGGAAGTTTATTTGTGCTTTTATACAAAGGGTAAAATTCAACTCACTTCACCTGCCTAAAAATCCATTATGTTTACTACAATTGGAAAATGGAAATTAATATTATATCCATCCATTTAATAAGCATATCAAGCATTCGTTTCGTCGTCAAGTGAGTGTGTATTCGCCACCAGAAACAAACTACTTCAAAATCTTTTGACAAGCAGACAAAATACTTGCCTTAGAATTATATTTCTTTAGCACAGCATAGCCATGAAAGCTTTCGGGTTAGTGAGTTAGCTAGCCTAGTCAAAAAACATTTCTGCTCAGCTCCTACCTCTGGATCGAAAACGAAACTGATTTCGAAAAAATCGCAGCCATTTTTTCGTGAGGATCAGCTGACCCATATTGATGTAACCGATACCGAAAACTAATTCCTGCTTTCGTCAACCTCGTTCCTCGTTTTTTTATTGCCTTTTTGACACTGGAGCTCTGATATCTGGCAACAAGCCCTGGGGAAGAGGAGGAGTTTCAGGGACGTTTACAATTCTCTTTTTAACAAGCAACCAACCAATACACCAATCAACCCCGTAGCTCTCAACCGCGCATAAAGGAAACTGGGCTCTAGTTTAGAGGGGATGTTCTGCCCAGATTGCGAAAACGGCCTGTTTACAACCGGGACAGCCGGATTATGTACGCATGGTCCGATTATGTTTTTTTTGCACTGGTTATGTCGTGGTGACCGGATTATGAACGCTGATATAATGGCTGGCCAGGCAGGCTGTGATTGGCATTTTCTTGGAACTTTTGTGAATTAAACATTCTCTGGAAGATAGAACACCCCTAAAAACTAGACATGGCGAAAGAAATAAGTCTCGACGTAATTCTTAGTATAAAGTACTCTTGTAGTAAATACATTTCAACATAATATACTTTGAAGCAACTAAATTTCACGGAACCTAAATTATTCTTTTTGCGGGAATTAAGTTTGGTGAAAAGTTATTAAACTTGCGAATCCCAAAATTTAGTATTTGCCACGAAATTTCGTTTCATTTGAGAACAACAACAACTTTGCCACCAGGGCTATTTGCTTGTCAGCAGTGATGACGAATGATATAAAAGCGGTCGGCCCCGATTATATTTGTTCTATAAGTCTCGAATAATATTTGACTGTCATACATAAGCCGACCTTCCCCGATTATGTGCGTTCTATAATAAGTGAGAAATAATATAAAAATATCGTATATAAGCCGGTTGGCCCCGATTACGTTCGTTCTATAAGTCTCGAATAATATTTGACTGTCATACATAAGTCAGCCTGCCCCGATTATGTTCGTTCTATAATAAGTGAGAAATAATATTAGACTGTCGTATACAAACTGGCCTGCCCTGATTATGTTCCTTTTATAAGTGCCAAATAATATTTTTTGAGTAATAAGCCGGCCTGTCCTGATTATGTTGCCCTGATTATGTATTTCCTGCCCTGTTCTTAACCGGGGCAAGCTGCCGTACTTAATCGGGCCAATGTTCATTATCCGGGCAGAACAGGGACAGACAAGAAGCGCCGGCGTTATTTCAAGAGGGTTTCAAGAGCAGAAAGACATATTTATTTTATAATACATAGCAAACTTATATTTTTAAACAGTTTTTATTAAAACTACAATGGGGCCAGTCAATTGCGCTGTTGTTGAATGCACTAACAACTCAAGGATGTTAGAAAAGTGGAAGAATAGTGAATGTGAAACTCACCATGGTGTGCTGAAAAAAGAATGTGGCTGTGAGCAACCCTTCAAATTATATTGCTTTCCTGGGCCTGTCAGATATTTGGAAAAAAGACAGAAGTGGATAAAACTTATTAAAAGAGTTAACCCAGATAAAAGTCAGTGGCAGCCAAAAAGCAGTGATCGCATTTGTAGTATTCATTTTGTTGACAATGTGCCAAGTGTGGAAAACCCTAATCCTACACTAAATATGGGTTATGAAATGCGTCAGAGTACTTCAAGAAGAACACTGTTTAAAAACCCATTACCGTCAGCAAAAAAGAAATCCAAGAAAATTGATGATCGAGAAACCCTTGGTGTAACTGAAGCAAATCCTTTCTTGTCACCGCCACGTTCTCCTGATCAACAATTGACTGTTGACATTTTTACACCACCTACGCAAGATCATCAGTACTGCCTGTCCGAAGGCACCAAGCAATGCCTTGTCTGTAAAGATAAGAAGAGCTTGATATTGTCGTTGACGAGAAAAATTGGGACATTATCACGTGAAAACAAAAGACTGAAAAAAGAAGCCCTATTGCAAAAAAATCAAAATACTCCATTTAGTTCACAAAAGATTAAAACTGACACCAAAATGAACTTTTATACTGGAATAATGACAATTGCAGCTTTTAATGCTATTTTTGCACTTCTGAAGCCTTACATTTCGTGTATGGTTTATTGGAAGGGATGTTCAAAAGCACGTAAAGCAACACACTCTAAAATAAAAAGGCGAAATAATAACTCCAATACCACCACGAGAAAGCTTTCTGCAAAAAATGAGTTTTTATTGACATTAATGAGACTGAGACTTGGTCTGTTAAATGAGGATTTAGCAGATAGGTTTTGCATCTCCACAACATTATGTTCTAACATTTTTACGTCGTGGGTTAAATTCCTTAGAAAAACATTAGCTGATGTGTTAGTTAATTGGATACCAAAGGAAAGCATTTTGGAACATATGCCTGATATCTACAAGGAAAAGGGGTACGGAAATATCTTGCAGACACCTCTACCAATTACAATGCTGCATCACGTTGATGATATTGTCCGTACATGTGCTGCATTTTGTAACTTGAAATCCATGTTAATTCAAAAAGCTAAAAAAAAGGACAGTTAATTTATTATATTTGATTAGGTATATTTATGTATATAGCTATAGCTGTTTTTTTTACTGAGAAATGTGATCTTGTTATCACTAGATGAAATCATTTCATTAACAGATAATACATTTTTTTGTTCTGGAACAGTTTTAACAATCTCTCTCATAAAGTCTATCTTTGGTGTTGGAACAGATGTAAACAATACACTACATGGCAGAGTGTCTTTCAGTGCAGTTACAATGTTTTGAAGCTCTAAAGGCTTTATTTTACATGTAGCAAGAGGATTATAATTTCTTTTCGGAGTTGCTACCAGCGGTCTCTTTTGCTTTTTAGATTTTTTCATTTCATCTCTGTTTAAAACCAAATCTATCATTTTCTGTGGTCTGACTTCTTTTCGGTTAGGTAGCCATTCACAAGCTTTGGCTGTGCATGATGGATTTGTCAGCCCACATGTTACTGCAGCATCTACTCGAAACAAAAGTGCAGCAATATGGTTGCATGTCTCGGACATTCCTGCCATGCAGGTGCAGTGTGCTGACATAATCCGATTACTTTCTCCTTTCAGAACGCATACCCATAGTTTATGAGGTGGATCATGTAATCGTTCTGAAGGCCTACAATCTCCTTTTAAAAAGCAGTACTTTAAATCTTCGTCAATCGGATGGTACATTATTGGTCCTAGCCAACCATTTGTAAAATAGCTATATGCTTTGCTTGTTTTGTAATCGTTTAGGTCGTCACTCCCCAGTGTGCTAGGAGTAAAGGTTAAATAATTAAAAATATTTCCATATGTAATCATTGGCCAAAACGATACACCGTCTTCCTCCGCTAACCATCCAGAAGTAATGTCCATTGGGTCAGGTATAACACCATCTTCAACTAATAATTTGCTCACATACCTTATAGTCAGAAATTTTCGCGACAACTAATTTTCGCGATTTTCGCGATTTTTGGGCATTTTCGCGAAATTAAAATGCCGCGAAAAAAATTTAATTGACGAAATCGCGAAAGTAAAAACCGCGAAATATTTTCTTTTTTTCTTCATTTTTTAGACTCCACAGGGTAGCAGACGTAAAATTTTCGCAACAAAATAATTCTGGTGATACCCAGTTTGATATAACCCGGGAAAATTAAGGAAGAAATGCACTTTTAAACACAATTTTAGAAGGCGGTTTGCCTGTTAACCTAAATGGCATTTTGTGTTATAAATCATCGATCTCCTTTTTTATGAAATTTCCTCTTTTTTTAAACTTTCCTGTCTAACTCTTACACCTATGAAACCTCTTCAGTTTTAATTCTTTTATCCCTCTAGTGACATTCCTAACCAGATACCAAAGGCCAGAAGAGGTCGGAGGACATGGGTCTAAATGACAGTATGGGATTTCTTTTCGACATTTTCCTTAACGTCAATGCCATTATTTAGGCAAACGCCGAGGCGAGTTTGAAAGGTTGTACTATCCCCCCTTGATCAAAAATAAAGGTTCTTCCGCTACCTTATTGATTATAACATTGACCTTTTATGAAAAAAAGCTTCCTTTTACAGATGTCATTATTAGAGTAGAAAAACGTACTTAAAAATCATATTTTGTTTTTCCTCCACTCCGTAACTCTATGAAATTCGCGAAAATTAAATGTCGCGAAAAAATTTCAAGGCAACGAATCGCGAAAATAAAAATCGCGAAATTGTCCCAAAATTTTTATCGCGAAATTAAAATGTCGCGAAAATTTCTGACTATAAGGTACTCTTCGTTTAACTGCTCTTCTACCTGCGCTGCAGTTTTTACCAGCTTTACATTATTCTCACTAGCAGAAAATACCCTTGCCACCAACTCACATTTCCTTCCAGACACCTTTAAACCCCGCATTCTTAAATATTTTTTTAATTCTTCAACTTTCATCTTGCTTATCATATCAAACTCCATTGTAAATGAGCGTGTTTACTTCTTCTTGTCCCTCCTATACTAGTTACTAGTCTTTTCCTCCGACGCGGTTTCATAATGGTAGCCGGATGGGGTTGATTGGTGTATAAGCAACTAACTAGTGCAGGGTTAGTAAATACTTAGGCAACTTTTGTTGAATTTTTCCATGGGCCACCGACTAATAAAATAAAGAAGTAGCAAATTCATGATAGAAAATTAATTATTCATAAACAGGTTGTCTAGACGTACGTATGTAGTTCTAAAGTGTGTATAATTTCTTGCACCTCGACCTATTGACCGGTTATTACACGCTATTTTTCGGAAATTTTTTTATCACAATATGCTTCATAAAAAGAATATATCAGGCTTGGTTTTCAGGTAAAAAACAATAGGTCTATTGTTTGTAACAATAGAGAAGTTAGAATGACCAGCCTGGTTATAATTTTGGTATTTTTATCAAAAAAGCGTGTATTCAATCCATATGTTCCAAAAAAGTAATTACGCAATATTTTTTTTAAAAAAAAGCCTGTATAGACTTCCCTTACCATCGCTGGTAATGTAGTGAACTAATACCTTGATTAATTGCTGGTTAGTAGGGAAAATAAAGGTGTATTTGGACTCTTTCACTAACAACAGCTTGTATCTATCTCGACTCTAGGATTAGGTTTTAATTTCACTCCCGTTCCGATGATGATGATGATGATGATGATGTAAAGCAGTATATAAATGTAAATGTTTTTCGCTCGTGAATATAGGGGTCAAGTCATAAGTCATTAGTCACACAGAAACAAATTCAATAAGACGAATTTCCATTTTTTAATAGATTTTAAAATAATCAAGAAAAACATATCTCAGTATTCAGCGTTGTGATGTTACCTCACAATATGGTCAATAACACATGTGATACCGGTGACGCTGAAATACGTTTTCAGTTCGATTTTTTTGACAAAGAAAGGAATACTTTATCATTATCCGATTTTTCTTCTCTGTTTCTCTAACTCTAAAAGTTGTTAGACACCGAACCGCCCTGCTGCGTTGTACCACTAAAAGTTGTTAGACACCGAACCGCCCTGCTGCGTTGTACCACTAAAAGTAATAGCAGAAGAAATATCAAAATTAAGTTTTACAATTTTTTCTCCTATGAGCTAAATTATAAGGGAAACCCTATCTCTATTTAACATTTTGAGTCGAAATTTTTTTGCTGATTCGCGAAGTTAATGTTTTCGAAATTTTCGAAAGCGTCGTTTCGCAAAAGTTTATGTTTGTATAATCTTTTAATATGGCCCATTCAAAAATTTAATGTTATTGGAATGGAATTTTTATTTATGAAAGTTTCTGTCCGCGAATGTTTCTGCTCTTAAAATATTAGCTAATATTTAAATAGCACATTTCAAATATTCTCTCATAAAATTTTTTTAGATATAAAGGCGTTATACAGCAAAGAAGCCTTAGGTCACTTATCTTGCGAAGTGTTCAAGTTTTTGCTTTTCTCGTACTCTTTAACGTACAAAATGTAAAATTTTATGTACGTTAAAGACAAAAAGAGTAAACATTGTGTCGAGTCTAAAATGTTGTGCAAAAATGTTTTGGTAAAACAGTCTCCCCCCTCCCCTAATTGTTGACTGTTTTGACAACAGTGCCTTGACAAGACCTGAAACCAGCAATCAAAGAAAAAAAAAATTTACAAAGAGGTGGCAATGATGAACTCAACCTGCTTATAAGTCAAATGGGCTTCGCTGACGCTCAACTCGCTTCGGTCGCTGACAAACTTTCGTTAGGATTATGATTAAAACTTTAAACTTGCACCAAAACACACTCCACGAATATGCCAACTCCCTCTTCCCACTTATGGCGATTATTATTTGGGTATAGTGCGCCTACTGCAAATAAGCGCCCATCCTTAATGTCCTGAAATTAAATAACCGCCGCGCGCAACTTCGTCCCCACGGCATCTTGTATCTTTTCTGACCCCGGGACGGCGATATGAAAATATCGCCGTCCCGGGGTCAGAAAAGATACAAGATGCCCTGGGGACGAGGTTGCGCCGGGCGCTTATTCGAGTAAATACAGTATTGCCGCGAAAAAAAAAATAAACTTACATACAAGAAAATGCTAAAGTATGTAGCCCAAGCTGAACTTAAACTGATTAGAAAACTATTTTTTCAGTTGAATGTTATGAAAACAATTTGGGCTTCTTCGTGTTCGTGTTCCTGTTCCCTTAATCTTTTATATCAGAGAAATTTCTTGAAGTAATTGCCCATCACATAAATTGGAAAGTTAGCATGTTTGATGCTGCTTCTAACTTCTTTATGATAAAACAGTGCGTCCCCACTAGTTATCTCTTTAATAATAGCCGTCGTCTGTCTGTGTGTCCGCGAGAAACACGTCGTGTTTTGGAAACAGCTAGTATAGGGGGTCATGATGTACAGATTTTTCTAAAAATCACGGTCAAACCCTTATAAAAAATATCATACAGTATTTTGCTTGTGACGTCACAGCTGTTCATCACAAAAATCATGCCGTGTTTATCCATGCATATCATCACAAGTCCTTATAATGCTATGTTTATTGATGCATATCAAAGAATGCTGCAAATGACTAAATTCCCCCTCCCCGCACACACACATCCGCTAATAATCATCAAAAATCAACGCATGCGCAGTAAGATGTGACTGTTGTAAGATAAAATCAAAATACTACTATAATAAATGTGCATCAACCGTCAATCAAAATTAGGGGCCATGGAAAACGTAGTAACCATGATCTCTATAACTGGTATTGGTCTGTCCCTCCCACTAATGGCGTTGGCCTTGGTACAAGAATCGTCAAAGGAAAAGGAGAATGAGCAAGCTATTAAGGATTTGGAGGATCGCATTGATGCCCTGGAATAGATATCATATCCTCAGGCTATAAGATAAATGGAACAATGTAAGGACTGCGAACGCGTACTCGATGAGTACGCGTTAAGGGTAAAATGTTGTGTTGGTACTGTTATAATGAATATATCACGTATAACGGGGGTAGCTGTGTATGCAATCCTCGGGCCTTGTTTGAAATTTAATAAAGGATGCTGAAATTTGAAGAAGAAATTGTCAACCCTAAAATATTTTACATCTTTGCTGCTACCTTTACAGACATCAACGATATCAACGTGGACCATCTGACAGTGTCAGACCCCATTCCTTCCAACAAGGGCAATGATCAACGGTACATCGTAGGGTATCATACACGGGACCTCATAGTAGCCCTGAGAGTAAAGACGCCTAAAATCTGGTCCCCGAATGGAGTCACCCGGTACAATACCAGTGCTATGCCAGCGATAGGTCTTGATTTCGAAGAGTACCCTGATTGGGTTGCGAAGTATCGCCAAATCTGGAACAAAATCGAAGAGTTGATATCTCAAAAATTGACGACGGAGCCAGTGAAAAGGGAGCGCTATATTAGCGCCAAGCTCAAATACTACAAGGACGTGATGACAACTAAATTTCATGCTATGGGAGTACCCTATGATGTACCCTGCCAAGTCAGTGCCATCCTGGCACTATCATCCGTGTATATGCAGGGTAAAAACTACTATCCACAGGTGCAAGTTATAGAATGTAGATACAAGGACTTCAAAAAAGAATGGCTGCTGAGTGATGATTAAAAAACCATATATATACTAAGGTGGAAACTCTAGGTAGCGCTTGCATACTGTGCAGATTGAAGTTATTTTAAGACATCGTTTCTACCTTCTTCTCGCCCCTTCGCAACTAGCTGGGCACGCTCCTGTTCGTTGATGGCGTTGACAATACGGTTAAAACGTTGTCGCATCTGTTCCTTTAGCAATAGATATTTCTGTTTCTCTTGAATAATGGTAGTGAATTCATAGTCGCTGATAACTCCATTTTCTACCGCCTTCAAGGTAAGATCAATAATAGAGTTCAGCTTTGACTCTGCCAATAGCCTTATATTCTCGTGCTTTTTCGATTTGATACCCAGCCTTTTTCCGGCATTCCTCAGACCAGCCTGTCCAATCCCTACGGCAATCGTAATCCCCCCCATGACAATACAGAGGGGAGCTCCGAGGCCCGAGGCCAACGCTCCAATCCCAACACCCGAGGTAATAATATTAATACTCAGCAGCCCATGATCACAGAAGCGTACCCAGGTCCCGTGCATTTTGAACTTTTTTGCGAGTTTGTCCCGCTCTTTAATCTCATCTCGCAGGTCCAGTTCAATTTTTTCTATATTTGTGAGCCTGCGGGCCTGGCTTTCCTCCAGCATGTCAGCGCTTTGTTGTGCAGGTGCACTTGGTAAAATCGGATACAGCTTGGTTAAATCAGCCATTTATTCTATGAGCAAACACATTGTAATTCCGGTGAAGGATACATTTTTGTCGTGGTGATATTCGTCTGTTAACATGAACTCGAGACGGTACGTAGAGTTTTTAAGGGTAGGTAGATCGGAGTGTCAAAACTCCAGATCAGCATGTCCCCCCAAGCGTTTAGCTCCTTGGTGGGAAGCAGAGCGAGAATTTTTGACTTTTTACCATTCAGCAGGGCATCACATTCATCCAACTGAGGGCAAACAAGTCTCAATCTTTGGTAAACATCAGTCTTGTAAAAGGAATCATAGTCTCCCTTTGTGTAATACTTACCACCAGCTGGAGCAGGTAGGCCCAAGAGCTCTTGCAGTTGTGTGTTAATAACCAACGTGTACCTCTCATTGACACGGAGCCTGCAGAGGCCATTTTTCAGGACAAACAGCTTGCTCTTGTCCTGTGCCTGACTGTTGACGATAGTTGCCAGATCCTCGATCTTGTACAAACCATTCATGATTTCAATTCGGGTAACCCTCTGATCGAGCCCTACCTTACGGATGGTAAAATCATTGTCGGTGTAAATGTTAAGCCACACAGGTCGGATACTAATAGATTTCAGGGCAATTCTCGTATCCTGTCCTAGGTAATCCTCAAACAGTGTGGGCTTTTCGATATCGGTAATGTACAGTTGCTTCATTCCTTTCTTCTAACAACAAAGGAATGAACATGTATTCGTACAACCCCAACACAAGGTACAGGTCCAACAGGGGAGAATGGCCTCTTGTCGTAACCAACCTGGAGCATCAGGACCTGTACGTGTCTACAGAATCACACATTTCTGTGGCATTCCCTGAGTTTACCAAATACCCCATCAACATTCCAACAAATCTGCTGAATGAACCCGTTATAGTTGGTTGGACGGGACAAGCCTTGGACTACTGGAATATTCAGGTTAACTTTGCCACCCATTGCGCAAGCACTGCATTAGGCATCTCCGCCAAGCACATCACCGGCTCCGTGCCACTTGTCAACTCAATCTTCAAATTTCATATATACTATCACATGCGTCGCATTCTAGCAAGGATGAAAGTACCCATGCCTTATGACGATGGGTTTTCCAGATACAAAAATCCCTATTCAACCTCCGGATACGCGCAGGTGTGTCGTGAGTATGGTGCCAACCCCAATGATCTCTATAAATTTGGCTCAGTAAGTGCCTCAAAAACTAACGGAAGATGGTGGCCACAGGTTGATGGTGATTGGGCCAAATTCATCCTACCAACAAGTCAAGGTCTAACGTTGGAAGGTCTTACCAAGCTAAGTGAAAGTATTCGAGTCTACGTGGTCCTGTTGCTTGGCTCGCAGACGGGGGCCAAGGCATCCCTCCTCGGTTCTGGTGCGGACAACTATACAGCCAGGCAGATTTTGCTGCAAAAATTTGAAAGTATGGTACAACGGGAGGAGAATGTAGGGCATGACATAAGTCAATTGCAGAAGGTCTTGCAATATGCTCGAACTCCAGTTAATTTTGCCGTTATTCCTAGCGTCTACATGTTACCCTCAGATATGAACCTGCGGATTGAAAAAATTGAGGGGTATAACAACAACATCTTAATTGCACCCGCCAATGTAAATGTGGGGGTCCAAGTTGATGTTAATAACAAGCCTATTGTGAAGCCTATAGAGAGGGCTATCAAACCATCCCCTAGGCATACCACACCCCCTAAGCATACCACACCTCCTAGGCATACTACTCCACCTAGGCATGCCATGCCGCCTCCTAGGCATATTACACCTGAACAGAGGGAAACCCCACAACAGCACGAGGACACCAAGACCGCATTGATCACGACAGGGGTAGGCCTCATCATTGCCTATATATGGCTGGAAAAATAGATCATATTAGACCTTTTTCATCTTACCAACATAGACCACAACAAACCCAACGGCAGCCGCGATTGCCATGTACAGATGCTTGGCTGCATATTCGACAATGGTTGCTACTACTCTGAGAAAGAATGAGACTACGGTACCCATAATTCCGGGTAATGCAGCACCTGCCTTGGCTACTAGGTATTTGAGGAATTTCCCTAATCTTTCCAGCTGCTTTTCTACAAAGCCTTTTCCTGCGGCACTTCCTCCTGCAGCACCTGTTGCGGCACCCCCTCCTGTAACGGCGAGTACAATGGTGGAAATCAGTAGACCAACAGCCGACACGATACTCGCTAGGGTCAGACCCTGCTCTTTGAACAAGATTGTAAGCTTCTCAAGCAAAAACGTGTCATCTCCAGCGATCTTCATCAGGGTCTCCTTGATGACCTTCAGCTGGCTGTAAATTTGGGATGAAATTAAGCCATGTGCATTTTGCGCAGCCTCTTTTTTATCGTTCAATTTTTCAATTTTGTCCTCAAGCTCCTTGATTTCCAAATCGGTGTTAGCCTTTTGTCCTTCGGCTGTCCCGGCTTTCTGCTTCTCGAGTTCTTTCACCTTACCCTCCGCCTTGTCAATCTCGCTATCGTATAAGATCATCTTAGCCTTCAATAGTTTCATGCTTCCTCTTAGGGTTTGAATCTCAAGATTGAGTCCTCTCCTCTCGCGCTCGGTGAATACTTCGTCGGCGCCACCAAATGAAGTATCTTGGATAAGGCTCTCCGTGGCATCTACAAATTCCTCTATCGATTCCAGCGAAATGATATCATCAGCCCTGTCCTTCCTCACAATGTCATCAACCTTTTGCCCAAGTGCCTGGGCCGCTGCCCTACCTTTTTTGGGTGTAGTGACATCAAGGTGCCTTCAAGTTCCCGATAATCACCCCGACAGCTCGCAACCCACCCCTATTTTTTGTAATTAATACTGTAATATCTGTGCCCTTGAAAAAAAGACGTTCCCCTTCCATCCTAAACTCATCGTAAGGTATCGCAATAGGATTCCCCAACCTCGGATCTTTACTAAGACGTTCGTAGAGGTCGTCGACCTTTGATTTTAGCAGCTGTCTCCTCTGCTCCGAAAGTCCAGCCCTTGGAGCACCCTGTTGTTCTCCCTGTGTTGAAGGCCCTGGCGTTGATGGAGGTTTTGGCGTTGATGGTGTAGTATCATCAGGCCTGTCATCTTTCCCACCATCATCATAAAAAATATCGTGTTCATATGTTGGGTTCGTTGGCATTTATTTAAAAAAATCATTATAAATAAATGAGTGCATTTGGAACTACATTGGAAATGAAACAGTTTTTTGGTATTAAAGGAAGAAGACAGCGCGTCAAGGTAAGCCACGTACCTTCCACAATTAACCAGAATGAGGACCTCTATGTTGATATACCAAACCTGGGGGAGAATGATGTCATATTTCCAGGGAGTATCAAGCTACTGTTTGACCTATCCCTTACAGGGACCAACACGAAACGTACCCTAGTCAGCAACGTTGGCAAAGCGTTGGTGCGAAATCTACGTATCACCATAAATGGCAATAAGGTACAGAATATTAGCGACTACAACACGCTCGCGGTCTACAGAGACTTGTGGCTATCTAAGTTTGATCGTGACAATAGCCTGATTTTAGAGGGGATCAACCCCAACGACGGTACCATCAGGGCTCTGCAGGTGAAGTATTAGTGACCACAATTTGTATTTGTCCCTAGGGACAAATACGAGTCAATATGGAAAACAGGAGCTGCTCAAGTTGTAAAAAAGTGTTAACCCTAGCTGCATTTAGGGTGCTGGGAAATGGAAAGACGACAAAAAGTTGCCTGGTTTGCCTGGATAAAAAGAAACAGCGGCGTGCCAAAAACAAATGCCCCATGGTAGGCGGAGGGATCAGTGTAAAGAGTGTAAGGGTAGTCAGATTTGGCCCCATGAAAAGGTGAGGGCCTATTGTAAGGAATGCAAGGGAAGTCAGATTTGCGAGCATGAGAGACATGAGGCTTGCTGTATAGACTGTAAGGGCAGTCAGATTTGCAAGCATCTAAGGATGAGGTCTCAATGTAAAGAATGCAAGGGTAGTCAAATTTGCCACCATGAAAAAAGGAGATCCCATTGCAAAGAGCGTAAAGGAAGTCAGATTTGCCCTCGTGAGAAATTGAAGTATCGCTGCAAGGACTGTAAGGGCAGTGAGATTTGCAAGCATGAAAAAAAGAGATCCGAGTGTAAAGAGTGTAAGAAGAGGAAGCACTCGGAATAAATGCGGTTTCACAGCGTTGAGTACTAGTAGACCACAATTTGTTCTTGCCTTTAGGGGGGCAAGAACAAATCAAGATGGAAACCAAGAGCTGCTCAAAATGTAAACACTTTTTATC
Source organism: Hydractinia echinata (assembly GCA_030067915.1). Lineage (NCBI taxonomy): Eukaryota > Metazoa > Cnidaria > Hydrozoa > Anthoathecata > Hydractiniidae > Hydractinia > Hydractinia echinata. The sequence continues at coordinate 1,024,245 of JASGCC010000118.1, forward strand.
TTTGGACAATTTTAGGATCAGGGGTAATGGTCAACGGAAAAAAATGTGCATCAAATGCCTTGATATTTAGAGGGCGTCAATGGATCGTAATAGGTGCCCCCATGGAAGGGTGAAGTCTCAATGTAAGGACTGTAAGGGAAGTCAGATCTGCAGCAAGCATGGTAGGATAAGATCAACGTGTAAAGAATGTGGGGGTGGAAGCATCTGCAAACATCAAAGGGAGAGGTCAAAGTGTAAAGACTGTAAAGGCAGTCAGTTTTGTAAACATCAAAAGCAGAGGCGATATTGCCCCATTTGCGACCCTTCTGGACATCTCGCTCATAATGTACGCAGCCGAGTCCACAACGCCCTACAGGGAAACAAGGAGCTTAGTTCCCAGGAGTACCTTGGGTGCGATATGGCTAAGCTGCGGGCCTATATTGAGGCCCGGTTTGTTGAGGGTATGGCCTGGGACAATTATGGTAAGGGGTGGCATATCGATCATAAAATACCACTCAAGTATCGAGAAAATGTTGATGCTCCATCGCTTGATGAGGTGGCGAAAAGGCTTCACTATTCCAACACTCAACCTATGTGGGCGAGTGAAAACATGTCAAAGGGCAATCGATACATTACAGAATAAATGGCAACCTTGGCAATCATGGCAGGGGGAGCACTCATTAACGCATTGGCCTTCAGCGGGACCAACTTCTTGTTTAGCAAGCTTTCAGGACACGGCGAAGAGGAAAGGAAAAGGCATGAAGAGACGATGGAGGCTCTACAGAGCGCTCAAGCACAGTGGGTACAAGCCCGCCAGGCAAAAATCGACCGGTTCAACAAACAACGGCAATTACAAATACAGGCTGGGAAGAGCTTGAGAGAGCTGGAGGATGACATGTACAAGTACTACATCGCATCGAACGATAAGGTTCCAAAATTGTCTGATTTCTACACCCCTCCAAGAAACAACAAGATGGCGAACTCACTTTCATCGTTGGCTCATTGACCCTTCTGGGGTTTGTAGCCTACAAGTATTTGTAAGAACGTTTTTTTGACATATAATAAAGACATGTCAAAAAAATCACATATCGTTACCGAGAAGGAGGCGGAAAAATTAAGCAATATATACTATACCCCAGAACATCTCTGGACTGGACGAAAAGCCATCAAGTTGCTAACCTCGGAGGCTGGCCTCTCAAAAAAGAAGGTCACCCACTGGCTTTCTCGTCAACTGCTCTGGCTACAACACATCACGGGTCCAAAACGTATCGATTATCCACATTTTACCATTACGAGCCCTAATGAACTGCACCAGTTTGATTTACTGTGCCCCATGACAAGCTGTATGGTAGCACCTACAAGTACATATTGACAGGGGTCGACGTGGCTTCGAGATACAAGGTAGCGAGGCCTCTGCGTACTAAAAAATCCAGTGAGGTCGCGGATATTATCAAAGACATTTACAAGGCGGGACCTTTACGATACCCCAAGATTTTTCAATGTGACAATGGTTCTGAATTCAAATCAGCAGTAACAAAATTGTTAGAGGACAAGGGGGTGGAAATTAAGAGGGCTACCCCTAAGTACCACCATACGTTTACGGCCTTTGTAGAGTCTTACAACAAGGTACTCGCGGAAAGGCTCTTCAAACCCCAGGATGCGCAAGAGTTGGTCTCTGGGGAGCCTAGTACCATTTGGGTCAAGCACCTGTATGCTATCGTGAAAAATCTCAACAATACCAAGACTGTCATGATTGGCCTAAAACATAACAGGGCGATTAAACTTGAAGATGTATCGCTCGCGAAAAGTCAACAATACCCTGAAGAAAAACCCTTACCCGAGGATGGTTTGTACCTCTATCTGTTAGAGCCGGGAGAGGAACATGGCGACCCTAAAAGACGCGCCACAAACTTACAGGATGGATAGGATCGTGGTAGGTAGTCGCGTTTATTACTATTTGAAAGACGTCCCGAAAGAAGCTTTGTGTCGGAGGAATTGATGCTTATTCCTGAAGATGTTCAGGCACCGCCGGAGCATATCAAGGAGTGGTAATAGTTATTCAGGCGCTCATCTAAAGCATCATCATCATCTTCGTCATCTTCATTCGGATCTCGCAGATAATCCAAAGGATGTAGTGTATAGAACGGGTATCCATAGACGATACCTTTGATAACATTGGGTTCACTTTCCAGATCAATATCGACTAAGCGTCTATCTGGGATCGGAAAGTTGAGCATATCGCCTATTGTTGCTATATCAGCCAAATCCGATAGCTTCAACTCCTTATCCTTGATGACCTGATAACAGAGTGCCCCATAGTTGTTCTCTTTAACATCAACAATATGCAGCCCCAGACGTTGAATATCAGCCTCTAGATCCTCGTCTATCTCGCTTCTTGTAAATTTCCCCCATGCTTTTTCGCCTGACGCTAACCTGTTTAAAAGCTCTTCGTCAACCCTATCTTCAAAACCTTCATAGTAGAGTCCATCTCTATATTTAAAATTTTCCAGGCAGGTAGGACAATAACCAGTCACTGACACCGCCCTGATACAACAGCGTAGTACGGGTACATGGATCTTATTGTAATCCCTTGTAAATTGATTTTTTTGTACATATTCTTCCATCTTTTGATATTTCAATATATGGAAGCATGAAGCCAAAAGGGTCAAAAATGTCTATTTTTTCCAAAGTGTAAGGTGGTGCCCTACATTTTGGAAAAATTGTGTTTGGTTGGGTGTGGACAGATCTGTCCACACCTTGGGGACCAGCGAAACCATACCTGCCCTGATATCATGCCAATTTTGGCCTTCATTTAGGGTGGGAGTGGCACCCCCACCCTCTACCTGTATACTTTCTCTTGTTGTAGCTACCTCGGCCAAATATTTTAAATTGCGAAAATGTCAACAATCCCCAAAAACCTACCAAGACCAGCACGTTTCAAAAGAGGTTGATTTTGTTCATCACATAGAGTCTCTATGACTCCTGCGGGCACTGCGTTGAAGAGAGAAAGTTGCGACATTTCTTATAACCCCATGTTCAGCCAGAGGTTTTCACCCCTAAGTGGGGTAATTTTACTCGAGGATTTTCCAAGTCTTAGGGTGCTCCAATCTCACATACAGGCATGCGTGCTTGGATTTTTTCAACTCAGCCTTTATATCATCCCAATCGGATATCATGTTCGTTTCTTCGTCGATCATCCTCATGTCCGATCTTTCATGGGGATACCACAAAAACAGGGCTTTTTTCTGTCTTCGAAGGTTCTTGGGCAAAGCAGTATAAGACTGCGTTAGGAGCCATAAACTATGCTTGCGATGCCTACCTGAAATAGCCAATTCAAGCAGGGGTTGTCGACGCTTATCGAGACTTTCATCAGCTATACAGTCGTCGTCGACAAACAAACTCTCTTCACCCGCCAACAATGATGATAATTTCTGAATCCATTCAAATAGTTGATCCTTGGGGTCTATCAGAAACACATAGTCGTCCCGCCAGAGCGAGGCCCTCTCAATGTAGGTGGTATTCCACCGTATAGTCGGACAAAGTATGACCATGTTGTGATAGTTTTTTTATATTCGTTTTCAAGTAGGTCCAAAGCACGTTGTGTTTTCCCACAACTTGTAGGTCCCGTGAAGATTGCTGTGTGGGGTTGAAGGACCACATCTAACATTTTATATTAAAACCATTTTTTCTATCTATTTTCGGGATAGTGGAAAAGCAGCTGGAACAACTCCACACACCTCCAGGGTTGCTGACAAGATGCCCATTACAGGCAGGGCAGTCTAGAGTCTTGTATACGAGGGGTAGGGGATCAAACACTATCTTGCCATCTAGGCACCTCAGTACCTTGCGATATCTTTCAACGAGGCGCGCCTTTTCCTGAGTGACAGGGCAGGGTCCGGGGTAAAAGAAGGGTATCCTCATGGGTGTTTTCAACAGTTCAATATACCAAGGTATAATGTCGTGGGACAACAGGGTGTATAAGCGTAGGTAATTCTCGTCCTGTTGGACCTGTTTAATCTCTTTATCGATTTTTATAGGGTCTACAACATCCATTTATTTAGGTTTCGGCACGATACTCGCGGGGATCCAGTGCTTCTTCACCGCCATCTCGCGACTCGCCCGGCCCGCAGAAAAGTACGCCGTCATCTTAAGGACATCGTTCATATCCTTTTTTGCAGATGGGCGTGAAATACCCAAAAACTTTTTACCTCCAAGGGCATATGCAAAGGTGAAAGATAGATCCACGACGGTCTCATAGAGCATATCTAAAATTTCCTTCTCCTTGGGCGTTATGTTGCTTGCTGTTGCTTTTGTACTCATTTATTAGAGCATTTTAAAAATTGCAGGATAAGTTTTATCCTTTTGTTGAGGCTCAGGGTGGGCCGCGGGCTTGTGAGATTCTCCACCATTTTTGCCTCTGCCAAATCTGTACCATACTCCAACTCCTATCGCGAGCACGGCCAGCGTCCCCACACCATACATGTAGACTGACTGTACGGAACTGGTCCCAGAAGAGGCTTTGACTGCAGGCTCTACAGTACCTTCTTATTGCCTAAAATGTTCCTTCCTGTTTTTCATCAGTGCCGCCAACTTGTGACCCTGCGCAACCCTTCCTGGATGTTTTACTGGTTTTGTAATGATTCGCTTTTCTTGTCTCTCTTCTTCAGTCATTTATCTTATAGCTCTGAAGGGCTATAAGATAAATTTTACCCCGATCCTCAAGGCTCTTTCTCCTTGGTATCCGCCTCATCCTCTTTTTTGCTCATGTGCCTCACGGTATGGCCCGCAACCAAGATAGGCGCTAAACATCTACCAATTGTGCAGTACACGAGAATCCCGAGATCTGTCATGGCGTCCCGGATAATAGGGTCATCTTCAATATCTTTTCGGAGGCCCTCGCCATTGTCGATATCCACAAAGTTCCCAATCATATTTGCATACAGGTTGACTACGTGGGTAGTCAACGCCTTGGCCGTTTTTTCTCCCTTCTCTTGGAGCTCTCGTTGAATATAGTCGGCATGTACCTTTTCGATAGCTTCATCGGGAGCCTTGTCGACAAAGCCTTCTGTACATTTCTTCGGTAGGAGATGTCCCTTGCCTTTTCGTAGAGCTTCCTTCAAAGCTTGGCGTTGATCCAAAGATTCTGCGGAGTCTACCTTGTCAAACATTTGTGCAAGCTCTGACATTCTATTTATTATACGTTGAAATTTTAGAAAAAATAGTACTACTATCACATAGGGTAGAATTACCGCGATATACAAACACACTTCCATTTATTGGAAGTGTGTTTGATCAACCGAGCTAGGCTACAATCTACTCGGAGATATATCGATGACCTTTCTTCTGATTATCTGCAACACACATGGGCTGTATGTTAGTGTATTTCAACCTTTTCAATTGTTCTTCCTCGCTAGGATATTCTCCATTCTCCCTGTACTTTATCGGTATCTTATGGTCGAACTGCCACTGCCCTCGGTTTCCCCAGTTCATCCCGCCTCTAAACTGTGCTTGGATGTGCTTCATAAATGTAACAATATCGCATCCCAAGTATTCCTGGGATGCTATCTCCCTATCATAATTTAGGGACTTATGAATCCTGTCTAGAATTAGCCTATGTAGATATCCATTGCGATCGCATATGGGGCAATGCCGCCTTTGTTTTTATGTGGGCATTTGATACGTTCCCTTGACGACCTATCAATATCAAGGCATTTGATGCATTGCCTTGTTCGTTGTCCATTATGTTGAATCACCCTGAAGTTGTCTGGTGGTAGGGTTTGCTTACAGTGTGTGCATTTCCTGGTCCCCTCCATATTGTACTTGTTTTGTAAAGTACTACCTTTACAAAACTTTGGACAGCTTTTAGAAAACCTCGTCATTCAAAAATGTTTAAAAAACAAGTGGGGAGGTATGTACCCCGTCATCGTGCACGACTCTTTTATCGTAAAACGCTGAGAGTCCGAGCTTGTTCTGTTCCTACGTAATCATACCCTGTTCATGTACCCGAAAACCTACATTTTTGGCCATGTCTAGGCCACCCTATAGCGCACTCATGTACCTGCTCCAAGTCACAGCATTTTGCCTCTTTGACATGCCCTTACATGAAAATTTCGTACCTTCTTTACCTTCGATGAAATAACACTTGGCCGTCAGGGCAATCATCCGAAACCCAATGAATTCCGCTTTGAATAATCCTCCTGTTCGACTTGAATATTTATCGGTGACGAGCCAGTTTTTCAAATCCTCATCGTAAGTGCCAAGCAGTTCGGGGCGAACAACATCTCTTAACACTGTCAGTGTCCATGCGTTGATTTTTGATGATTATTAGCGGATGTGTGTGTGCGGGGAGGGGGAATTTACTCATTTGCAGCATTCTTTGATATGCATCAATAAACATAGCATTATAAGGACTTGTGATGATATGCATAGATAAACACGGCATGATTTTTGTGATGAACAGCTGTGACGTCACAAGCAAAATACTGTATGATATTTTTTATAAGGGTTTGACCGTGATTTTTAGAAAAATCATGACCCCCTATACTAGCTGAAACACGAAATGCCATATATAAAGGACGGGCGACCCCGTGGATTTTTCCACGGGTTAACGACTAGTTAATTAATAATTATCGAAGTCACAACTAAACCGATTTGTCGCGCGACCCAATATAATTCGTTTAGAGAATAATGACGTCGTTATGGCATACTTACGTGTTGATGTGTTTTGGTTTAATATGTTAAAGAAGTTGTAAGACGCAGGAAAATAACACTTCCCGCGTTTTAAGGACTACGAAATTGCTGAAACGCGCTTTTCCTGCACTTTTATAAATAGAGTGGTGGAACTACAGGTACTATTAACAGACCGCGAGAAGTGTAATAAAAGCGCGTGCTTGATTTCACTCTCATAAAAACCTGTTATATTCCAAAATTTCTATATCCCGCGGTTTTTCTGCGGTTTATACATATATCTTACAACTATATTTACAAATGACGTCACTATATAACACCTTTTTATGATAAAACCCTAGACGTGCTTTTTGTGACACCTCCCGCGGTCCGTTAATAGTGCCCATATTATGCAACACTTGATTTATGAAAACTCGGGAATAGTGCGTTTTGGCAACTTGGCATTGAATAAAACGCGGTAAACAACATTTTCCTGCGTCTTACAACTTTTTTAACATACCTTATCGGTAAAAAAAAAGTCGGCAAAAAGTGACCAAATTTTGGCTAGGTGACTAAATTTTTTACCGACCAATTTTTTTACCGACATTTTTTTTTGCCGACCGAAAATTTTTACCGACTTTTTTTTTACCGACTAGTAATATTTGCCGATTTTTTGAATTACTTTTTAACCTCCAATTTTTTAGTTTTTTGACTTTCCAAAGTGATTCCAGGGATTCTAATCAAATTTAGACTTTGTCGTTTTATGAAGCCTCATCCGCAATATTATACGGAGTATACACCAAATAGCGGAGCTCCGCTATATTATGTCTTTGTATACACTAAGTTTGAACCAATTGAACCAATAGCTTTCTCTTAAACCAATGATAAGGCAGAAGGGAGTGTTGAAGAAGAGAAAAATGATGAAAATGAAGAAGAAGATAATGCGAAGGAGCCGGGAGTTATCCAAAATATTATTGATAAAATCATTAATAAAGATGTTATTGAAATAGATTAGATTGTTGTAAAATCTTTGTTCTCTTTTAATTCAGCGGTGTCAAAAAAGTCGGCAATAAGTGACCAATATTAAAAAAATTAACCGGTAAAAAGTGACTAATTTTTGCTAAGTGACTAACTTTTTTGCCGACTAAATTTTTTGCCGACTTTTTTTTACACCGACTTTTTTTTTACCGATAAGGTATTAAACCTCTATATTCTAAACACATCAAGACCGAATGCTGCCATGACGATGTCATTATTCTCTACACGAACTTTATTGGGTCGCGCTATAAATCGCCGGAGAAATGCGATATATCATCGTTCGATTGTTTTAAAGGCAATTTTCTACGTTTTTCAATATAATATTTATCTTTTATCTATCCTTTTATCCCTTTTATCAATGTTACACTCCTTCGTTGTTGTTTTTCTTTTCTTTCTTCTTAAGTTGATAAGAAACAAAGGTAATGTGATATTAACAGAGCTATACCCGTTTCTCATTTGAAGGTTGAGAGGGTATAAGTCATGGAGGAGTGTTATAAAATACATTAAATTTAGTATTAATTTTATTTTAGTATTTTTTTATTTTTTTTTCGACTACTAAAGCCATTAACAATGTATTGAGCCGCAGCTAAAAAAATTGTTTATACGCTCAAATTTTTTTTAAAAACATTGTATTTTTTGCATTTGCTTTACGACTTTTCGAATTTGGCGCTTATTTTGCGAAATCGTCCCGGCACACATGTTTTCATATAAAAAGTGAAAAAGTTATCCCGGCAAAAGTCCGGTCCTGGCAAAAGTCCTGTCGCTTCACTCGTGTAAACAGCCTCTGAGTGTTGATTCTTACTAAGTAGCTTATTTGCATTAAAACGTAATCATCCCTACGGGAAAACGCCTGGTGTGAGAGGAGCCTTGAACAAGTAAAATAATTCACCTAATGGTCCCATGATATTCATGCTTTGATACGCGCTTTTACTTTTACAGGTCTGATATAAGAAAGTTGTTTATGAACCGATATAATCAAGCAGATGTTAGGGATTTTAAACCAATCAGAGCACCGTTGTCGTAGAAACAGCCAATAAGAAGTTTTTACTAAGTTGACGCGAAAAAGTGCATGTTATCTCTTGCGTATTAAAATGGAATTCTACAAACAAAAAAATGGAACAAGAGATCGTATCGGAAGTATAGCCCAGCTGAAGAATGTTGTGCTGTAGGTAAATGGTTAAATAGTGGAAAGAACTCAAAGAGATTTTTAAATTCGGGGAAAGAAAAGCGAATTCCAATGCCTAAAGACGAAGTTAGTAGCAATTATAGAAGTCGCAAAAACAAGGTAAAAAGAAACAGATCTAATTTAATAATTAGCTGTTGTTTACTTTCTTTTTTTCCAGATTTATTTTTTCTTTTTATATTTCTTTTATTTTTGTCTATACTCTTTACTAATTTATATTTGTTTGTTTACAACCTCGAAACAGATGCCCCTCCAACGCGATTGTTTTACTAAGCCTCCCATTCAAACGTTGTTCACAAACAGAAACCCCTCTTGATTGGATTAGAAGCAAATTCCGTTATTGTCCGAAAAACATTTAAGACTGCGGTAAAAGACACAAAAGGCTAGACATATAAAATATGTCTGATATATTCTGTGTGTTTGAGTGATAGCTCTTCACAGCAAGCGTCTGCATTAGTTGTTTTGGTTTGTGGATAGCATAAGAGGTATGTGCATTATTTGCGTGAAAAAGCGCTTTGATGTTGAATAGTGAGATTGCAAATTTAAGTTCTCTGCCCAGCGCTCTTTAAGTTCAGCATTTTAGTATCTAACTGTAAACTGGCTTGTGTGACAGGCAAAAATATTATCACAATGCTATACTTGTCTCTGGTAGTAATTTAACCGAATGGTAGTTAGAAAAGATGAGAAGCAGACAATAGGGAAGATGTTTTGACGTTAAACGTTTTTTTATGTTCCTACCGGTATTAAATTTCATCACTCTATTTTTGAGACTGCTGCGAACATTACGATAAAAACAACCTTCTCCCCAGTGCGTCTTAGTTTTTTTTACGTTCGGAGCCAGAACCTTTTATTGAATTGCGTTCCACTATAAAGATTAGTTGAGAACTATAAAAAATAGTTAAAAAGGCCTGAGAACAAGGTTGATCATAGAATCCTATTTTTGCACCTGGCTTTAAAGGCGTTATTTTTTCTTCTAAACGTCGCAGTTAGGGTTTGTCTGTCTGTGAACATTCCAGAAACAGCACTAAAGACCTGGCGCAAAGAGCAGGGCTTGCGGTTATGAAATGGATATAAAGAGTACTTTAGCTAGTGAGCAAACTTTCTCGCCCGAGAAAGTGCCGATTTGTGACAAAAAGTGTCTGAATTATCTTATCGTGGGAAAAATGTTTCATGTTTGCTTTTTTAATCTGTCATTTATCGGGAGAAACAAAAAAATGAAAATAGTACTTTTTCCAACCTCGTTCCCAGGACGAAGTAGTACCTTTTTGTAAGTGTAACAAGCTGTCAACACATTCGGCAACGAAGATTGAAAAATGTGAGAATGAAAATTAGTGTACAAATCAGCCCAACCAACCTCCTTCCCATGGCTGTTTTTCTCTTCGTCGTACAAAAAGAGCACTGGGAGAGGTATTGGGAGTCGTTTCTCTTTTTCTATCGCAACAGAATCACTCTGTTGCTCACACACTTAGTATACTGGGCTTTGCGTGGAGGGGTACCCCAGCCGGTACTGGGATCTCTCTTGAATACCATTTATTCACAACGTGTGAGCACGCCCATACGTTTTCCGTGCATAGACATTGTCTCCATGACAACTATTGATCGTTGTCAAGGAAACCAGTCACGTCAACATACGACAAAATGAAATAGTGAAGGTGCAAGTTGTAGACTCCAATCCAAAGAGACATCGGATGTATGTAATGAAACAAGAAATAATTAAAACGTTTACGTAATTTTTTTGTCAATTTTGTCAAAAAGGGCGAATTCGAAGATTACACAGATATGTAAAACATACAGATAATACTTCCTGCAGATAAACAAATCAACAACGAAGTGTTTTGTATTTAGTCAAATGAATGTGAGATGTAAAACCTTAGGCTCTTTGCCATGAAATAAGGTTAGCTATTAACTAATAGATATATTCAGAAGACTTCTGCGCTTTCATTAGCGTCGCTTCTCTGAAAATACCAGTTTTATCGATTTTTGACATTATGGCCTAAAATAATTTTTCAGTACGTAAGATTAAGATGTACATAATTTATCAGGTATTAAAAAAACTCGTTCTGCCGAGAAAAACGGCTTTTAACGGTATGTTGTGATCATATTTTGTATCAACAAATCACGATCTAGTAAATTCAACAACTAAGTTTTAAGATTTAAAGACACCTCTACACGTTTTTTTTTTATAAGAAACCTGGCGAAGGGCCTAGTTCTAAAAGTTTCTTATTTGTAGACTGAAATTCCATGTTTTTAGTTCCAAAATTTCTTATTTAGTTTCTTAATTTTCCTAGTAAAATAAAGGTTATCAAATAAATAGCTAGTTCTAAACGTTTCTTTAATTTTTGGACTAGTTTGGTTTTTAAAATAAAAAATATAGCATTTTTCGTTTCAAAGTCTCTTTTATTAAACGTTCTCAACAACGCATGGTTTACTGTGGTGTGTATTATTCCCATTGGGAACTTAGGTACAGTAACGTAATAAAACTGCTTACTCCCTAGTGATGATTGTAACATCTTCTTCAATTAATTGTAAGAATTAATTAGAAACAAGTTTCTTATTTCAGAAATAGACATAGAATGTAGTAGTAAAAATGTCTTAATTTTGTAGGTTTCTTATAAACGTGTTTCTTATAAAAAAAAACAACGTGTACCTACTGTTTACTGTTTCATAATGAAATCACCTTATTCACCATGATATCCAGCATGCTTTTTTTCAACTGTGCTTTTGTTTTAAATTTACTGCATTTTACTTTTCTCAACATCAACAACTCTTTTCGTAGTCGTATGGACAATCGGGGACTCCACTTAGATCTTTTATGTATGATTCTTTTTTTTAAGGCTTCCAAGAGTTTTCTGTAAGTAAACTACCCATCTAGAATTTGTTCACCCAAAAATTAATGTCTATAAATACATTCTTCAATTTTTTATTTCTGCAATGTGTTCCCGGTAGCAATGTTTCTGTGGTTTTAATTCACGGTCGCATGTAATTCGTCTGAAAAACTGATTCAGTTTTTCAACGCGTTTGATGAGTGAGAACGTAAATGGATAATTTTGATTTTCAACTTGTTGACACAAAAGAAGATAAGTTAAATTAAATTTTAGCTTATGTTTTTCTGGTTTAGATGATTCAACACAATTAGTGAAAGTGTAGCTACCTGTCCCAGAAGTTTGTTGGTGAGTTATATTTTCAGGTTTTATTTTGTCCTGTCCAATGTTTTATTAACTGGAATTATACACTCTGTTGCATATTTTGTTCTTCAAGTCAAGCTGCGTAACTAAGGTACAATCTCAAGTCATGGCACTACCCTGTGACGTGGATACGTTCCTTTAACATGCTAATAATAAGATAGATAGAATATACCAGCAAAAATTGATCGCCAAACGGTATTTGAATAACTGAAATTAAGCTACGAGGCTTGTTTGGTAACTTGTATGTGACCGTAATGAATGCTCAAAGCTAAATGAATGTAGAACAAACAAAAATAAACGAAAACAAGGATACAGGAAATGACGTAAGCGAGCGGACAAAAATGAATTGACAGTATAAGTGTTGTTCACAAGATGTGCGGAATTAAATTTTGGAAAGGGAAAATTATAAGCGAGGGAGGGGGGAGGGACGTTTCAACAAGATATGAGTAACACTAGCTTTTGCGGTATACACCTCCATTTTCTTTTTCTCTTTTCTTTTTTCTTATCGCGATTGCGGTATTTTTGTGCGTAGGTTTTCAGAACTCGTAAACAATTGTAATTTGAATTCAATTTTCCTCTTTTATTTTTTGCAACCACCATCAATTTGACCGTTTGATGATGAAAAAGTGGCTTGAAAATTACTGCAAATAATATTTTGATCACTTTGTTAGCCACGATGACCGCAAAAAACCGTTGCTTTAAACAACAGGTTACTGTGGCAGACTTGCTTTCAGCGAGGAAGTTGTAAAAAAAATTTTCCGAATGTTTAATCCACATCCTTAGATAGTAACGTAAATTACTTTGTCGATAGGAAGCAAGCAAAACTGATTTTAAAAAAAAATGTCCTCCTGAAAATGCATTTTTAGAAATAATTTTTAATGGATTCGCGCTCTGTCGTCTGGGATTGTTCACAAATGACTTCAATCGTCAGGGGTGTGGGGAGAGGAAGGGGGATAGGGAGGGGGTATGCTAAAGTTAACAGATGAGGGGGAGGGGGTGACACTACTGTTGACAGATGAGGGGGAGGGGGTGACACTACTGTTGACAGATGAGGGGGAGGGGGTGACACTACTGTTGACAGATGAGAGGGAGGGGGTGACACTACTGTTGACAGATGAGGGGGAGGGGGTGACACTACTGTTGACAGATGAGGGGGAGGGGGTGACACTACTGTTGACAGATGAGGGGGAGGGTGACACTACTGTTGACAGATGAGGGGGAGGGGGTGACACTACTGTTGACAGATGAGGGGGAGGGAGTGACACTACTTTTGACAGATGAGGGGGAGGGGGTGACACTACTGTTGACAGATGAGGGGGAGGGTGACACTACTGTTGACAGATGAGGGGGAAGGGGTGACACTACTGTTGACAGATGAGGGGGAGGGGAAGACACTACTGTTGACAGATGAGGGGGAGGGTGACACTACTGTTGACGTCAGCCTGCACAATTTTCAAACCCTTGACCCTTAACCCTTAAGCAAAAGTTTTTTATAAACAAGTTTCTTTCCAAAAGATGACGTCAGCTCACTAGGAGGGGGGAAGCAACGTTGGCACAGGTTGACGGAGGGGTAAGGAGGGTTAAAAGTCTTGAAAAAATGATGACGTCATTTGTGAACAATTCGTCTTGAGCTTCGTTTTCTAAAAATCTTACAAATGCACCCTTTCTCTGATTTAGTTCAGCAGTTAGTTTAGTTCTCTTTTTCTCTCCATGGAACAGCATTTTATTCATACATGATGAACATTTTGGTGACATATCTTTCAATTTGTTTCTGAGATATCGATATCGGTAAGACAAGCGTCGGGACTCCTTACTTAGGGGCTGTTCACATGGAGGCGGGCTGGCTCGGTTAGGCAGGCTGGCTCGGCTAGCCGGGGTGATTTTCATCTCGTGTTCATATGAAGTTTTTTACATCTCGGCCAGCCGGGATGGAAAAGTTGTTTACATTTCACAAAAGATTCATAAACAATGAAGACAAAAGAATATTATTTCGAACTTTAAATAATTGATGAGAATTTTTTTAAATCTATTGTTAATTTCATCCCGCCTAGGCGGGCTGGCTCGCCTGTCATATGAACACATTTTTATTTTTCTATGCGTTTCTTAAGAACAGCGAGATCTCGGTACAAACAAGCGAGATCTCGGCAAGGCGGGCTGGCTCGGTTATCATATGAACACATTTTTATTTTTTCATGTGTTTCTTAATAGCAGCGAGATCCCGCTCAGTCGAGGCAGCCCGCCTCCATATGAACAGCCCCTTAACAACGTCAGGAAAAATTTTAGCATCATTAAAATATGTGCAGGTATTTTCAAGCGCAGTTTGCATGATCTTGATGTGAGATGCGTCTCATATTACGGCCTGAGCACTATTAACACAATGGCACAAGTTCTAATAATTCAGAGATTCATTCGATGCATTCAAGACATATATCGCCATTTTCCCTTTTTTTACATTTCTTGGAGCGTTTCTTCTCATGGTCTTCAGCGGTGAGTTACAGACAACTAAAAGCTAGTAAATATCTCATATTTTGGCCTAGGCACTACTAACGGACGTGGTGGAAACAAAACGTTTCTTTAGTCTTAAGTACCACCATTATCTCTTTACTATGAGAGTTAAATTAATATATACATCACACGCCTTACTAAAGACAACACAAAAACTGCTAGCTGCATTCATTTACAAAAAAACTTTTATTTTATCTTTGCACTTGTTTACTTCTTCAGAACCATATTTTAAACTATTTTTAAATGATAATAATTATGTCTAATGATTTGTAGTTACAGAGGCGTTCAGCTTAAGAGTATAGACGAAACGTTAGCCTGTCGAAAACTCAGGAGGTTGCTGTCTTACATATCCTGGGCATTAGATTTTCCCTCGGCGTATATACTCCGGGCATCGCACCTTCAGCAAAAAATAGCCAAGTGGCAGACATTTTGAATAAAATGCGCGCATTAATATAATACTATTTCTTAGCCTGTGGATAAATCTACGGGTTAGTCCTTCATTTTATATGTCGCATTTTCGCGTTTCCGTTGCACAATTTTTTTCTTGCTGATGGACAGACAGTAAAAGGGTCTAGTCGTTAACCAGTGGAAGTCCATTGATTCGGCCGGCTTTTTTACCGCATTTCGTGTGTCTCGCTAAATGCGGCTATTATTATGGAGATTAATAATTAATAGTCTTGGCGCGTGGTAAAATCCATGATTTAACCCGTCGTATTCCAGTCCTCAGATTATCACCCGCGGCACATACCCCGGCTATCGCTATTTCGTGCCTCCTTAACACAAAGTAGGAAATCGACTACCATTTTGAATTCGTCCCTTATTAACACAAAGAAAAGAGAAGAAAAGTATTTGTTTGTTCTCAAACCTTTACCCATACTTACTATACCGTGACAGACACGTTATGCAGGTCAAAATCTTTCTCAGTGATTCGTTCTATACTGATACTGTAGTTGGTACAAAATAAGGACTGGAAACAAGGTTGCACAGAGCGGTCGTAGATGTACCTTGAAAAATAACAATACTTCCTCGTGACTACCCATTTTCTTGCTGACGGACAGACAGATGAATTGACGCATTTTTAGTGAACCCAAAGCAAACGTAGCCACTAAGGGTCATTTGGTAGACCTTAATAATTGCCGCATTCTAAATGTCGGCCAAAAGCCGGTCATGCTAACTTCGCACGAAATCTTTAAGCTACAAATAACATGTGACAAACAGGCGAATTCCAATGGATTTTTCACGGGCTAACTACCAGTTTGTTTTTTAAAACTTTATACAACTATGCCGAATTTCATAAATTATAATAATTATGACGTCATCCACAATTTTATATTGGTTCTATGCTCTTCAAATAAGGATATTCAGATAGAATATCAAATTATCATGAAAAACTGAAGTTTTAAGAGCAATATAATGTTCTGGTTGGATTTTATATAGACTTGAAGAAAATAATTATTTTAAAAACGGGGCTATTCTTAGAAAGCTCGGCTATATGATGGGTTTGACCGTAACTTTTAGCTCGCAGTTGAGGCACTTAAGGAACAAAAATATTTACGAAATTAGGTAATTTGTTCTACCTTTCGATAAGGAACTTAGGGATGAGAATCATTTTTAGTATCGACCTCTTTAATTGAGTTTGGCATAATTAGGAAATTCAGGAAAGGTCTATTAATTGTATTAATCTATAAAGTATGAGATGAACGCCTCTTATGTGCCAGCGGTATGTTATCAGTATTTCATAAATTCTACGGTTGACAAAAAAATACAATTCTTCAATAGAGAAAAAGTCATTAAAACTGATCAGAACATCTTATTAATACAAGAGCCTCCCATCTCTTTCTTTCGTTTTTTCAAATAAACCTTCCGATCGAAAGATTCAGTTGCCAGAACAAGCAATCACAACTAAAAATAGCGTTGGAGATTCTCATTAAGCTCAGTTGACGATACAGACAAAACAGGAGATAAGCTCACGTGACCAATGACGTCATCAAATACGAAGAAAGTCGTTAAATCCTTTTCGGGTTAATTACACAACGTTTTTGTTCGACCGCAAGAAATTAGACTAATCGAATCTTTTCCTTCCATTCATATTCTGACATGAGATTTGTCAATATCTCTATTAGTTTATTGCTTGTATCATCTGGAACGACCTCGTTAGCGGTCAGCCCTAATTATATGGTAACGTATTGACTAATTTCTTGATTAACCTTAATCTAATTATAATTAAACGCGGTGTCAATTTTTAATGCCGGTTTGGTGGTTTTCAATGTCAAGGGGCTAATTTATAGTGCCTTTCCTTTTTGGAACGATTTATTCGTACAGGATCTTGAAAGTGCACGTAGGCCGATGCCCTTAATAAAACACTTGATGTCAGAAAAGTTATAATTTCCACTCAATGTTGTTAATACATCCCTACTAATACTCGATTGTGACATAGCATGACTGATCAAGAAGGATTAATAATTGTGTAACATATTACGCCAGCTCTTATGTGGCGTTAAGATGGCGTTAGGATGGCGTTAGGATATTTCCACGAAAACGACTGCAGTAAAGTCTATTCAGGGGTGCGGGAGAAGAAAGGTCAAGTAAGGGAAAACGTATGATAGGTCATTTTTTTTCTTCAGTGCTCTTTCTCTACTTTATTTCTTTCTTATCTCTTCTTATCTTATCTTATATATTTTCTCTTCTCGTCTCATCTTATCTTATCTTATATATTTTCTCTTCTCGTCTCATCTTATCTTTATTTTCATTTCTTACGTGAAAGTATCTTTATCTTCACTTGTTAAAACGTAGCAGCAAAAATATACAAAGCAAATCCATTACACTCTATACATATCTTTTCAGCAATGCCGATAACGATTCGTTCTCTCTCTATGTCTTTACATTGGTGAGTGAAATATATCGAAACGCTTTAAAAATTATTGAAATTCAGCTCAGTTAGACAAGGGGCGAAAAAAACCTGCCCAGGAGTAAGTGTGTCAAGAGGCAGCTTTTGGGAGATTAATTTTTAAACATATTTTAAACGTATATTTTATTCAAAACAAACTCGAAGTTTACAAAAAGATTTTAAAATATAGAAAATTTTTTACAAACATTTTTTATAGAGGTTCATTATAGAGGAATTAGGCCCAGGGATAATGCAAATTGGGACCTTTAAGTGACGTCCGCTAGAGAGAGGTGTCCGGTATAGAGTGTCTAAAAGTTTTATGAGAGTTTGACGGTCATTTCATTCGTTCCTAAGAAGTCTCCGTAGTAAAGGCTGCTGTGGACTGTAACATTGTCATTGAAATCACATTTAGTGGTGCATATTGATGCTGTCAATCTAAATATAAAGAGTTAGTAATTAAAATGACGATGAGTAAACGTATAAATGACATGAGAAACTATTGCAAGCTTCACATAAAAGTCAACCAAGTGAATTAATCTTCACCTAGGGCGATGTCCATTGTTTTGCTGAAATTATAAAAGATAAAATAAGGTAAAGTTAATAATTCCTGCTGAGATATACAACTTAATCCGATTTCGATAAATATTTTGTTCTTTTAGGATTATTATTGAAAGTTTTATACCCCGATATCTTAACCTTTCAATTTAAATCAGACAAGAGCAGATGACATCATTTATTGAGAATATCATGTCATACTCGCGTTAAGTAAGACCCTTGTGAGTGGGAACTTTGCTAACTGGGACCAAATTTCTCTGTCTCTTTTAACTTTCTTACTAATTGAACCTGAGAAAATTCGATTAATTGCGACTTTAATGTAGTAATTCCGAGATAGGAGACAAAAATGTTTGAATTCTTAGATTTTTGATCATATAGTTTCAATGAAAATACGATTAAAAAGTTATCGAAAACCTCTGATCTTTGTTCTTACTAATCCTTCTAGTCACAAGTTGTTTCCTTAATTATCTAAAAACTTTTTTCACCTCGCTGGTAAATGACCAACCAGCTTTGCCTAACTTAAATCCCAGGATGATTTTTAAAAAAATTTTTTGTCTCGCAGTAGCAAGAAAATTCTGGAACGCATTCTAATATGTTGATTCGCAAAGTGTCAGTTAGAACGTGATTAGACAAGGAATTGCCAAATCACCGTTTTAATTAAATTGTTTTTTTTTCAGATTACCAAACTCATTATCCAAAAAAAGAATTGCGGTTTATAACATCATTTACTTGTTTATATTCAATTACCAATCGCCTCGTTGTGAGTAGGCTGGGTATTTACAACCTCTCCCCTAGGACCTATTTTTCGCTGTTTTTATATTGGTAACGGAGCGGTAATTAAAGGAAGCGAAAAAGGAGAATACGTTCTATGTTGATCAATAGTTTTCATGCTAGGTTTCACAAAAGTCAAAAAAAATTTCTGTCTCATTTGGCATCTTTTAAAAGTTAAACAAATATGTTGTTGTGGTATGATTAACCAAGACAAATACTTGTTACGCTCGAGATCTCTTAAAAACAGTTAGGGTCCTTATGCTACCATTTTTATGTCGATAATTAACTAAGTGCTTATTACTGTATGTGTTTCTTGTACTCTGGGGTTGTAGTGTGCAAGCTTGAACCAAAAGAGATCGTAAAGAAAGAAATGTTGGCTTTTTCCTTAGTAAGAGTGAGGAAAAAAATATCTTATTCTTGAAATGGGGCTTCACGCCGTGCCAGGTGAAGTTATTCAACTTTCTGTGCGTATCTCGAGAGAAATATATCACTTTTTGAGCTCAAAACTCGATGACTGGGAACTTTGATTCACAAAAAACTAAGTAGTAAATTAGGGTAGTGCAGAATTTGACCGATAATTAGGGAGATCATGACATAAAATGAATTTTTCATGTTAAGGAGGTTATGGGGTTAACGTTTTAAGCTTTTAAATAGTATTAGGAGTAGTAGGTCGTGGTAGAAGTTCAAATCTAGCTTGCCAACTTATTCTTCAATTACCAATTTGACGAAATACTATGAGATGAAAATCTTGTTTAAAGTTTAAGAAGAGATGTTTTCGCTACCCTTTCAAGTTAACCCGATTTGAATTCTTCTTTTGCTGTTGAATAGCTATGATAGTGAGTTTTTATCACACGCCGGACAGCTAAACTTTTAAATCCCATATCGTAGATATTGGCTATTACTCGAAAATACCCATTAATTTCTATGAAACCCTTATAATCGTTGAAATAACTTTTCACTAAGAATGTGTCAGGAACTTAAAACTTACAGCATGACTTCATTAACGATTTTTTCAGATTAATCCTGACAATTTGAGAAAATTCGGATTCTCTGGTGATTTTTCGACTGAAGAAAAGTAAAATTTGTTCTGAAGTAAATTGATTTTAAGCAGACAATGGTACTTTGGACAAACTTCAAGCTTCTGATGACGTCACAGAAAAGTGATAACATCATCAACGATTTATTGCTGCCATTTTGTTCCTTCTATGAACTGTACCAAATTTGATGCATTTGGATAAACATATCATCAAGAGTTATGGAGAGAGAGGTGGTTCGAAATGTTAAAAAATCCTTTAGACCGAATTGGGTTAAATTTTATGTCAACAACTAATTTTGGAATAGCAAAAACAAATATTTCCATTTCTTTGTACTGGCGGGAAGAAAGAGCGCGTGTTGTATTGTCACATGGCCTTGTTTATCACGACGCTCTTAACTTCACCACAGTTACCTAATTCGCGTTGTTACTTGAGGAAATAACCCTAATTATCATCTACGATGAAGTACGCCCACCGAAAAAAAACATTCGCAAAAAAAGAACTATCATGCTTTCGCGGTAAACAAAATTAACTGTTGCCACGCTTGCGGCTATGTCATGTGGAAACCACGGTTTCTGTTGTCATGCTTTTTGTTATCACATATGGAAACCACCCTCGTATTACCTAGTATATATTAGCCATACAGGATGCTAATTAGTAAACATGTTCAATGATTTTAACTGTCAAGAAGTAGCTACAAAAAGTCTTAAACAAAAGCAGTTACCTATAAGCTGTTGTAAGTTCAAATTTTGTTGTTAGTTTTCTGTTTACTTTTTACTTGTTTATCTGTGATTGATTTACCTGTCTGTAGATATCTTCTCTTCGCAGACATTTTTAGCTACCTTCAATGTAAGAAATCACAAACAAGTGGTTAAGGGTATTCTTTTCCTGGTTGAAAATTACGGAAGTCCGAATGAAGTAAAAAATAATCAAATAAACTTAAGTGCATTCGTAGCTTAAAGTTTTCTGTACAATTCGAAGAAATTTAAGCTATTCGCTCAAAATAACAATCACCACAGCGTTTTTGTTACTTTTATCAGGGAGGGAGTTGGGATGTATAGGGCTCCTACTGGTGTTTTAAAGCTACGAATGGATGACAGTTTTTTTGTCCAATTCGACTCTCACCACTCAGCTAGTTCCATTGTTCTGTCTGATGTTTTCCATTGATAACAGTGACTATGTACTCTACTTCTCCACAGACGGAGGTCACAGGGCCATAGTCAGTACTTTTAACACGATAAAACTTTAATTACCTTCGGTATCTTAAAAATGCTAAACTCTTTATTACCCTAACGTAACAATAAAAGAAAAGCGAGCATGTTTTTCTTTCACTTGTGCAACTTATCAAAGCTTTAAATGAGATTCGAGATAAGATATGTGTATTTGTAAGCTGCAAACTTCAAACATCTAAAGTATGCCTACAGAATTTCAAGAGTTTAAGATGGTTTAGGTTTAAATAGAATGACATTGAGTTGATTAGTCACGCTATGTTTACATTTATTCTTGCGTCACAAAACCCACATGAAATGACGACACGAAAAAATGATACATTAATGGTTATGTTCTATACAATTGCTTTGATAAGGGATTTCACTAAATTCACCAATGTCAATTCCAGTTTCCTCAGCTTGTCTTTTTTGGTCTTTGGGGGGATATCCCAAAATGCCAGAGCCAGGTGCTATTAAATTAAAAGAATATTATCTTGTCGCGTAGCCTAGTTAACTAAGCTTTCTTCTTCGAGTTGATAAAATTGAGTTTCTCTCAAACTAAAGCTTAGACGCAAACGAATGACTCAGCGGAAACCCGAGTTTAAATTGGACAATGTGACTAATCGCTTCGGAGTCCATTTTAACTTATCTGTGAGTTGTTTACCAAGCTTGGTCACATCTTACTCTGGTAAAAACTTTATAGTTTACTAATGTTTTGTTAGGGTGAGTGAAACCACTCGCTGGAATATTCGGATGAAAAGGGCTTTCCCCGACATGGACCACGTGAGCAAAGAACAATAGAATTAGCCAATCAAAAAGCGCGGCCGCGGGATTTTGGCCGCAGAAAAATCGTTTGAAACCCAGCGTAATTTTTCCTACCTTAACTACTCCGATTTCCCGGTGATAAGAAAATTACGCTGGGTCTCCTGGCTACTTGTCGCGTAGCGTATATTTATCTTCACAACAGGAAACAGACCAATATTGCAAACGTTGATTTGATCGAAACTAAAATTAATAGTTACAGAAGAAGCTCTAGTTTTGAGACCTTCAGATCTTCAGCTCTCGTTATACAAGAACATGTGGTATTGAAGTATTTTTAACATATTACATCACTTAACATTCCATTAATCCGTGTTGCTGGTTAACTGAATCTTCTTCTCGTGGAAGCTCTCTTTAAATAGCTCCTCAAAATATTCAGCTGATTTGCGATGAGTAAAAGATTTGTGGGATCGAAAGTAGTTGAAGCCACAAAATCATTTGTAACACATAACATAGCTGCCTTAATCTGTTTTCACCATATATGTTTCTTCCACTATTTCCCTTAAAGTTTAATTTTTAAAATCTGAACCAGATAGAAATAAGCTTTACGTTTTGAAGACAGCGATAGAACTAAGAAGCATCAGTCTGTCTTTATCGCTAATCTGAAATGTTTTGGGCGTCAAATGGTAATAGGAACATCAATTTTTGTATGCTTTTGAATGTTGCTTTTCCCTTTCCAGAGGAAAATTTGTTGAAGATTATGGTTTGACCGAAAATTCGTTTGACCTGACTTTTTTAAGCGATTTTTTTCTTATGGTACACATAAGGTTTAAATCATACCACTAGTTACTGTAAAATTAGCGGAAGACAAAATTTATATACAAGAACGAGTTCTATAGTTATAGCGATAAAAAACCGATGAGTTTATTCCTGAGTAGTAAAAATAAGTCAAAATTTTCTAAAGATGAAATTTTTTTAAAAAGCTTATCCTTATGCGCATGTTTAAATTCAAATTTTACTGCTTACATCACCTTTTTTTGTTTTGTTCAATTAAAGAATTAAAGTAAGTAAACAAGTAAAAGTAACAAGTAAAAAACTTCACCTCACGGAAGTTTTGATATTCTGGGAATTCATTATAATCACTCTGTTGACGTGAGTGTTGAAGTAGCATGGAGCAAGCGCCAAGAATATTTACGAAAACAAAAATGTTTACTTTGTTTTGCTGAGTGGTTTCATTCTCATTTTATCGCTAAAAAAAAGTCGGCAAAAGGGACGCTTTTTTCTAAGTCACTTTTTACCGACCAAACATTTTTTGCCGATTTTTTTTTGCCGACCACCATTTTTTGCCGGCTTTTTTCGCCATTTTTGCCCATTTTTCAATTCAGTATCGATAAAACAACAACGGTAATAAATTTTCCAAATAAAATGTTACGTGAGCATGTGGCAGAGGAAAGATGAGATTCGAGAAATAAATAGCAAAGAAAAAGTTGATCACTAAACAGAGAAAATGTTCAAATAAAAGAAACAGTATAAATAATCATTGAAATTTAAATTGACCGATGTAAGTAGTTAGTATTGTCCTCTTGTTGAAGATTTTATTGAAAGAAAAAAAGCATTGCAAATTCAACTTTTTGTGGTCATTTTCAATTTTGAAATTAGTCGGCAAAAGTGACTACCTTTTTTCCGAATTTCATTTTTTGCGGAATTTTTATTTGCCGACTTTTCTTTTTACTGATATACCTATATAACGATATACCTTATATTAGGCTAGATGCGAACCAACCACAGCTGAAAGCTAGTTGACGTTTGTCTACAGGAGAACAGCTTGACGCGCACGTTTACATGGAAAAAAATCCAGTCCGGAAAACCGGATTAAATTCAGATTTTTTTGGATTAACTAAATCCATGTTATAATACCTTTATTCGTAATACCAACCTCCGTCAGAAACTCACGGGTGCCTAAAACGATATCCTGCTGGTACTCTTGGCAAGAATTTCCGAGATAACTTATGTAACTTGAGTGGAAGTGGAAGCAAGTTCATAATTTCACCGGACGGTAGTTAAATAACGCCGGTTTGTTTATTCGGATGCAAAATGTAACAAATAATTTTTTTATCAAACATATTTTTGCAGTTAGGAAGTAGTGGGCTTGCCAATTAATTATATTAAATGAACATCATAAAATTATCTGCAGCAGAATTTCCTTCTTTTATCACAAGGAACGTCATAGCCATCAGAAAGGCGGGGATTTGAATCCAAATGTTTTTGTTGCCTTTCCGTTCATCGACGTAAGGCAGCTGAAAGTGATGATAAAATCTGAAAGCAGGAGAAATGACCGTTTTACACCACCGAAACCACAATACAGGGGGTTCGACAAGTCGTTAAAATTTAATGTGTTTATTGCATCGTGTTGGTGAACAACGTCATTGATTAAAAATAGGTTTTACCATATCTCAGCATGAAGAGTATTGGAATGAAGAGAGGTTTTTACCCATGCAGTTCTAAACTAACTAACTTTGCAGACTTAAAACTGCGTGGTTTGAAATCTGATGAATACCATATTACCGTATCATGTGTCTCTTTTTGCAAATAAAAATAAATTTTTTAAAGTTCTTAGTTATAGAATATCTCCTGATCAGCTCTATTTTTTCTTTTCCTAATGTACTTCATCGTAAGGAAGTGATGGGTTGAGGGTATAATAGCTACGGTAAAGTAATTCTTATTTTTCGTAACAAATGTCCTGCGTTCCTAAGATGAGGTTCAAAAAATACATAATTCCCCCGTCATTTAATTGCGATTCTGAAAACTTCACAATCCAGCTTTACATTGGAATATAAACTCACTTTCCGTAATAAGCTAAAAGCAAACAAACAAATAATCGACAAAAGCTACGGTACGTCAAAGAAAATAAAGGTTGGAAAAGTGTATGCGTTCTCTAATTCCTTACACATACTGAGTTGAAGTTAGCTTAACAGTTTTGTTTGCATAGAGTGAAAAAACAGGAGCTTTGGATCAAATGTCCGAACAATCAATATATGTATTTAATTCGTCATCTATTACAAACTCGTTTTATCAAATTACTTTTCTTGCACTAACTCCATCCACATCGGCACATCACAAGAGAAAAATGATTTATATTTTAATTAAACACATAATCAATTTATATTATTTACGATCTTTGACATATAATCTTTATCATCACTACGAAACGTCATTTAAATCTGAAATTTCAAATGGTACTGATGAAATGTGAAATGCCTTGTAATACCAGAAGACTTTTGAAATACCAAAAGGCGAGTTTAAGGTATATTTACGTCTCTTATTATGAAATAGTTTCTGCCTAATCAATTCGAATTGCTCAAGATGAGCGTTCTCTTTTTGTCAATTTAGTTTTAAAAAGAGACTGGGTATTATTATTTAGTCAATTATCGACTTAAGGCACTAAAGCCACTAAATGAACGTTAGATTTGTTTTAACAAATTCAATTAAAAACCTTTTTCTGTGACAACACCCACGTGCAATACAAATTGGAGAACCACGATGTTTTCACAAAACAAAGATAAGTCACTGAATCATCTCAAAACTAAGTTAAATACTTTAGAACTGCATGGTGGTACTTTTAATCAGCTTTTTTTCTGACTTTGTTTTTTCTTTTTTATATCTCAAAAATTAAGAACATGTTAACATCCTCAGGCTGATTTGACATTAGCAGTCGAATTGAATTCCAGATCTTGTAACAAGTTTTCAATTTACTTCATACACATGTACAAGGATACGCTATGGAATAATTTCAGCCTGAAAATTGATAAAAATTTTGAAATATTTCAATCTGCTCTAATTTTTATAATTCTAGCATATCATTTCATATTATTTATTTAATTTTTGCAGATAAAGTCCCTCACTCTATCAACCACACCTCACGACTCTAGTAAACTCAACGCTTTCAAAAAAAAAGATTTAATCTTGCAACTTGTCAACAAATTACTTTTCTTCGTAACAAATTAGCTACTCAATCAGAGCTACTCAATCAAAGTTCAGCACACGAATTTTATATTGACTTATATTTATACAAGTTGTCAGTTATTTTGGTTACAGAAAGATCATCAATCTTCAAACGGGTTAATGCTTTGACATAACCTTTTGCGCGAGCCACCCATCGTGTACAAAAATTAAACTATAGTGCTATTCACCTCTTCCCATTTCAGCTAAATATCTCAACGTTATGCTCATCTGTTTTGCTTGTGAGTCAACCTTAAAGGCAAGACCATATTAAGTCAATAAGGAAGGCAAATGACGATGTGAGATTCTTTGTGAGGTAAATGGATTCATTGTGTTCTAATAAGTCATACGGAAAGACCAATGACGTCATCAAATACGAAGAGAAGTCGTTAAATCCTTTTCGGGTTAATTACACAACGTTTTTGTTCGACCGCAAGAAATTTAGACTAATCGAATCTTTTCCTTCCATTCATATTCTTCTGACATGAGATTTGTCAATATCTCTATTAGTTTATTGCTTTATCATCTTGGAACGACCTCGTTAGCGGTCAGCCCTAATTATATGTAACGTATTGACTAATTTCTTGATTAACCTTAATCTAATTTATAATTAAACGCGGTGTCAATTTTTAATGCCGGTTTGGTGGTTTTTCAATTGTCAAGGGCTAATTTATAGTGCCTTTCCTTTTTGGAACGATTTTTCGTACAGGATCTTGAAAGTGCACGTTAGGCCGATTGCCCTTAATAAAACACTTGATGTCAGAAAAGTTATAATTTCCACTCAATGTTGTTAATACATCCCTACTAATACTCGATTGTGACATAGCATGACTGATCAAGAAGGATTAATAATTGTTGTAACATATTACGCCAGCTCTTATGTTGGCGTTTAAGATGGCGTTAGGATGGCGTTAGGATATTTCCACGAAACGACTGCAGTAAAAGTCTATTCAGGGGTGCGGGAGAGAAAGGTCAAGTAAGGGAAAACGTATGATAGGTCATTTTTTTCTTCAGTGCTCTTCTCCTACTTTATTTCTTTCTTATCTCTTCTTATCTTATCTTATATAATTTTCTTTCTCGTCTCATCTTATCTTATCTTATATATTTTCTCTTCTCGTCTCATCTTATCTTTATTTTTCATTTCTTACGTGAAGTATCTTTATCTTCACTTGTTAAACGTAGCAGCAAAATATACAAAGCAAATCCATTCACTCATATACATATTCTTTTCAGCAATGCCGATAACGATTCGTTCTCTCTCTATGTCTTTACATTGGTGAGTTGAAATATATCGAACGCTTTAAAAATTATTGAAATTTCAGCCTCAGTTAGACAAGGGGCGAAAAAAACCTGCCCAGAGAGTAAGTGTTGTCAAGAGGCAGCTTTTGGGAGATTAATTTTTAAACATATTTTAAAACGTATATTTTATTCAAAACAAACTCGGAAGTTACAAAAAGTTTAAAATATAGAAAATTTTTTACAAACATTTTTTTATAGAGGTTCATTATAGAGGATATTAGGCCAGGGATAATGCAAATTGGGACCTTTAAGTGACGTCCGCTAGAGAGAGCCAGAGAGTGTCCGGTATAGAGTTGTCTAAAAGTTTTATGAGAGTTTGACGGTCATTTCATTTCGTTCCTAAGAAGTCTCCGTAGTAAAGGCTGCTGGTGGACTGATAACATTGTCATTGAAATCACATTTAGTGGTGCATATTTGATGCTGTCAATCTAAAATATAAAGAGTTAGTAATTAAAATGACGATGAGTAAACGTATAAATGACATTGAGAAACTTATTGGCAAGCTTCACATAAAAGTCAACCAAGTGAATTAATCTTTCACCTTAGGGCGATGTCCATTGTTTTGCTGAAATTATAAAAGATAAAATAAGTGTAAAGTTAATAATTCCTGCTGAGATATACAACTTAATCCGATTTCGATAAATTATTTGTTTCTTTTAGGATTATTATTGAAAGTTTTATACCCCGATATCTTAACCTTTCAATTTAAATCAGACAGAGCAGATGACATTCAATTTTTAGAATATCATGTCATACTCGCGTTAAGTAAGGACCCTTGTGAGTGAACTTTGTAACTGGGACCCAATTTCTCTGTCTCTTTTTTAACTTTCTTACTAATTGAACCTGAGAAAAATTCGATTAATTGCGACTTTAATGTAGTAATTCCGAGATAGGAGACAAAAATGGTTTTGAATTCTTAGATTTTTGATCATATAGTTTCAATGAAAATACGATTAAAAAATGTTATCGAAAACCTCTTATCTTTGTTCTTACTAATCCTTCTAGTCACAAGTTGTTTCCTTAATTATTCTAAAAATTTTTTCACCTCGCTGGTAAATGACCAACCAGGCTTTGCCTAACTTAAATCCCACGGATGATTTTTATAAAAATATTTTTGTCTCGAGTTCATCAAGCTAGTAGCAAGAAATATCGGAACGCATTGCAAATAGTTGATCGCAAGTGTCAGTGTAGAACGTGATTAGACAAGGAATTGCCAAATCACCGTTTAATTAAATTGTTTTTTTTTTCAGATTACCAAACTCATTATCCAAAAAAGAATTTGCGGTTTATAACATCATTTACTTGTTTATATTCAATTACCAATCGCCTCGTTTGTGAGGTAGGCTGGGTATTTACAACCTCTCCCCTAGGACCTATTTTTCGCTGTTTTTATATTGGTAACGGAGCGGTAATTAAAGGAAGCGAAAAAGGAGAATACGTTCTATGTGATCAATAGTTTTCATGCTAGGTTTCACAAAAGTCAAAAAAAATTTCTGTCTCATTTGGCATCTTTTAAAAGTTAAACAAATATGTGTTGTGGTATGATTAACCAAGACAAATACTTTGTTACGCTCGAGATCTCTTAAAAAAACATTAGGGTCCTTATGCTACCATTTTTATTGTCGATTAATAACTAGTGCTTATGTACTGTATTGTGTTTCTTGTACTCTGGGGTTTGTAGTGTGCAAGCTTGAACCAAAAGAGATCTTTAAAGAAAGAAATGTTGGTCTTTTTCCTTAGTAAGAGTGAGGAAAAAAAATATCTTATTTCTTGAAATGGGGCTTCACGCCCGTGCCAGGTGAAGTTATTCAAACTTTCTGTGCGTATCTCGAGAGAAATATATCACTTTTGAGCTCAAAACTCGATGACTGGGAAACTTTGATTCACAAAAAAACTAAGTAGTAAATTTAGGGTAGTGCAGAATTTTGACCGATTAATTAGGGAGGATCATTGACATAAAATGAATTTTTCATGTTAAGGAGGTTATGGGGTTAACGTTTTAAGCTTTTAAATAGTATTAGAGTAGTAGGTCGTTGGTAGAAGTTCAAATCTAGCTTGCCAACTTATTCTTCAATACCAATTTGACGAAATACTATGAGATTGAAAATCTTGTTTAAGTTTAAGAAGAAGTATGTTTTTCGCTACCCTTTTCAAGTTAACCCGATTTTGAATTCTTCTTTTGCTTGTTGAATAGCTATGATAGTGAGTTTTTATCACACGCGGACAGCTAAACTTTTTAAATTCCCATATCGTAGATATTGGCTATTACTCGAAAATACCATTAATTTCTATGAAACCCTTATAATCGTTGAAATAACTTTTCACTAAGAATGTGTCAGGAACTTAAAACTTACAGCATGACTTCATTAACGATTTTTTCAGATTAATCCTGACATTTGAGAAAATTCGGATTCTCTGGTGATTTTTTCGACTGAAGAAAAGTAAAAATTTGTTCTGAAGTAAATTGATTTTAAGCAGACAATGGTACTTTGGACAAACTTCAAGCTTCTGATGACGTCACAAGAAAAGTGATAACATCATCAACCGATTTTATTTTGCTGCCATTTTGTTCCTTTCTATGAACTGTACCAAATTTATTGTGCATTTTGGATAAACATATCATCAAGATTATGGAGAGAGAGGTGGTTCGAAATGTTAAAAAATCCTTTAGACCGAATTGGGTTAAATTTTATGTCAACAACTTAATTTTGAATAGCAAAAACAAATATTTCCATTTCTGTGTACTGGCGGGAAGAAAGAGCGCGTTTTTGTATTGTCACATGGCCTTGTTTATCACGAC
The DNA here is from genome assembly GCA_030067915.1 of Hydractinia echinata. Taxonomy (NCBI): domain Eukaryota; kingdom Metazoa; phylum Cnidaria; class Hydrozoa; order Anthoathecata; family Hydractiniidae; genus Hydractinia; species Hydractinia echinata. Next base: position 1,054,113 of record JASGCC010000118.1, read on the forward strand.
GCTTCTTAACTTCACCACAGTTACCTAATTCGCGTTGTTACTGAGGAAAATAACCCTAATTATCATCTACGATGAAGTACGCCCACCGAAAAAAACATTCGCAAAATAAAGAACTATCCATGCTTTCGCGGGTAAACAAAATTAACTGTTGCCACGCTTGCGGCTTATGTCAGTGTGGAAACCACGGTTTCTGTTGTCATGCTTTTTGTATCACATATTGGAAACACCTCTCGTATTACCTAGTATTATATTAGCCATACAGGATGCTAATTAGTAAACATGCTTCAATGATTTTAACTGTCCAAGAAGTAGCTACAAAAAAGTCTTAAACAAAAGCAGTTACCTATAAAGCTGTTGTAAGTTTCAAATTTGTTGTTAGTTTTCTGTTTACTTTTTACTTGTTTATCTGTGATTGATTTACCTGTCTGTAGATATCTTCTCTTCGCAGACATTTTTAGCTACCTTCAATGTAAGAAATCACAAACAAGTGGTTAAGGGTATTCTTTTCCTGGTTGAAAATTACGGAAGTCCGAATGAAGTAAAAAATATCAAATAACTTAAGTGCATTCGTAGCTTAAAGTTTTCTGTACAATTCGAAGAAATTTAAGCTTATTCGCTCAAAATAACAATCACCACAGCGTTTTTTGTTACTTTTATCAGGGAGGGAGTTGGATGTATAGGGCCTCCTACTTGGTGTTTTAAAGCTACGAATGGATGACAGTGTTTTTTGTCCAATTCGACTCTCACCACTCAGCTAGTTCCATTGTTCTGTCTGATGTTTTCCATTGATAACAGTGACGTATGTTATCTACTTTCTCCCACAGACGGAGGGTCACAGGGGCCCATAGTCAGTACTTTTAACACGAATAAAACTTTAATTACCTTCGGTATCTTAAAAAATGCTTAAACTTTTATTTACCCTAACGTAACAATAAAAGAAAAGCGAGCATGTTTTTCTTTCACTTGTGCAACTTATCAAAGCTTTAAATGAGATTCGAGATAAGATATGTGTATTTGTAAGCTGCAAAACTTCAAACATCTAAGTATGCCTACAGAATTTCAAGAGTTTTAAGATTGGTTTAGGTTTAAAAATAGAATGACATTTGAGTTGGATTAGTCACGCTATGTTTACATTTATTTCTTGCGTCACAAAACCCACATGAAATGGACGACACGAAAAAAATATGATACATTATTAATGGTTATGTTTCTATACAATTGCTTTGATAAGGGATTTCATTAAATTCACCAATGTCCAATTCCAGTTTCCTTCAGCTTGTCTTTTTTTTGGTCTTTGGGGGGATATCCCAAAAATGCCAGAGCCAGTGCTATTAAATTAAAAGAATATTATCTTGTCGCGTAGCCTAGTTAACTAAGCTTTCTTCTTCGAGTTGATAAAATGAGTTTCTCTTCAAACTAAAGCTTAGACGCAAACGAATGACTCAGCGGGAACCCCGAGTTTAAATTGGACAATGTGACTAATCGCTTCGGAGTCCATTTTAACTTATCTGTGAGTTGTTTACCAAGCTTGGTCACATCTTACTCTGGTAAAACATTATAGTTTACTAAGTTTGTTAGGGTGAGTGAAACCACTCGCTGGAATATTCGGATGAAAAGGGCTTCCCGACATGGACCACGTGAGCAAAGAACAATAGAATTAGCCAATCAAAAAGCGCGGCCGCCGGGATTTTGGCCGCAGAAAAATCGTTTGAAAACCCAGCGTAATTTTTCCTACCTTAACTACTCCGATTTCCCGGTGATAAGAAAAATTACGCTGGGTCTCCTGGCTACTTGTCGCGTAGCGTATATTTATCTTTCACAACAGGAAACAGACCAATATTGCAAAACGTTGATTTGATCGAAACTAAAAATTAATAGTTACAGAAGAAGCTCTAGTTTTGAGACCTTCAGATCTTCAGCTCTCGTTATACCAAGAACATGTGGTATTGAAGTATTTTAACATATTACATTCACTTAACATTCCATTAATCCGTGTTGCTGTGTTAACTGAATCTTCTTCTCGTGAAGCTCTCTCTTTAAATAGCTCCTCAAAATATTCAGCTGATTTGCGATGAGTTAAAAGATTTGTGGCGATCGAAAGTAGTTTGAAGCCACAAAATCATTTGTAACACATAACATAGCTGCCTTAATCTGTTTTCACCATAATGTTTCTTCACTATTTCCCTTAAAGTTTTAATTTTTAAAATCTGACCAGATAGAAATTAAGCTTTACGTTTTAAGACAGCGATAGAACTAAGAAGCATCAGTCTTGTCTTTATCGCTAATCTGAAATGTTTTGGCGTCAAATGGTAATAGGAACATCAATTTTGTATGTTTTTGAATGTTTGCTATTTCCCTTTCCAGAGAAAATTTGTTGAAGATATGGTTTGACCCAAAAATTTCGTTTGAACCTGACTTTTTAAGCGATTTTTTTCTTATTGGTACACATAAGGTTTAAATCATACCACTAGTTACTGTAAAATTAGCGAAGACAAAATTTATATACAAGAACGAGTTTCTATAGTTTATAGCGATAAAAAAACCGGATGAGTTTATTCCTGAGTAGTAAAAATAAGTCAAAATTTTCTAAAGATGAAATTTTTTTAAAAAGCTTTATCCTTATGCGCAATGTTTAAATTCAAATTTTACTGCTTACATCACCTTTTTTTTGTTTTGTTCAATTAAAGAATTAAAGTAAGTAAACAAGTAAAAGTAACAAGTAAAAAACTTCACCTCACGGAAGTTTTTGATATCTGGGAATTCATATTAATCACTCTGTTGACGTGAGTGTTGAAGTAGCATGGAGCAAGCGCCAAGAAATTTACGAAAACAAAAATGTTACTTTGTTTTGCTGAGTGGTTTCATTCTCATTTTATCGCTAAAAAAAAGTCCGGCAAAAGGGACGCTTTTTTCTAAGTCACTTTTTACCGACAAACATTTTTTCCGATTTTTTTATGCCGACCACCATTTTTTTGCCGGCCTTTTTTTCGCCATTTTTGCCCATTTTTCAATTCAGTATCGATAAAACAACAACGGTAATAAATTTTCCAAAATAAAATGTTACGTGAGGCATGGTGGCAGGAGGAAAGATGAGATTCGGAAAATAAATAGCAAAGAAAAAGTTGATATCACTAAACAGAGAAAATGTTCAAATAAAAGAAACAGTATAAATAATCATTGAAATTTAAATTGACCGATGTAAAGTAGTTTAGTATTGTCCTCTTGTTTGAAGATTTTATTGAAAGAAAAAAAAGCATTGCAAATTTCAACTTTTTGTGGTCATTTTTCAATTTTGAAATTTAGTCGGCAAAAGTGACTACCTTTTTTCCGAATTTCATTTTTTGCGGAATTTTTATTTGCCGACTTTTCTTTTTACTGATATACCTATATTAACGATTATACCTTATATTAGGCTAGATGCGAACCACCACAGCTGAAAGCTAGTTGACGTTTGTCTACAGGAGAACAGCTTGTACGCGCACGTTTACATGGAAAAAAAATAAGAAAAAAAAATTTGATGAGAATTTTTTTAAATCTATTGTTAATTTTATCCCGCCTAGGCGGGCTGGCTCGCCTGTCATATGAACACATTTTTATTTTTCTATGCGTTTCTTAAGAACAGCGAGATCCCGCCTGACCGAGATCTCGGTACAAACAAGCGAGATCTCGGCAAGGCGGGCTGGCTCGGTTATCATATGAACACATTTTTATTTTTTCATGTGTTTCTTAATAGCAGCGAGATCCCGCTCAGTCGAGGCAGCCCGCCTCCATATGAACAGCCCCTTAACAACGTCAGGAAAAATTTTAGCATCATTAAAATATGTGCAGGTATTTTCAAGCGCAGTTTGCATGATCTTGATGTGAGATGCGTCTCATATTACGGCCTGAGCACTATTAACACAATGGCACAAGTTCTAATAATTCAGAGATTCATTCGATGCATTCAAGACATATATCGCCATTTTCCCTTTTTTTACATTTCTTGGAGCGTTTCTTCTCATGGTCTTCAGCGGTGAGTTACAGACAACTAAAAGCTAGTAAATATCTCATATTTTGGCCTAGGCACTACTAACGGACGTGGTGGAAACAAAACGTTTCTTTAGTCTTAAGTACCACCATTATCTCTTTACTATGAGAGTTAAATTAATATATACATCACACGCCTTACTAAAGACAACACAAAAACTGCTAGCTGCATTCATTTACAAAAAACTTTTATTTTATCTTTGCACTTGTTTACTTCTTCAGAACCATATTTTAAACTATTTTTAAATGATAATAATTATGTCTAATGATTTGTAGTTACAGAGGCGTTCAGCTTAAGAGTATAGACGAAACGTTAGCCTGTCGAAAACTCAGGAGGTTGCTGTCTTACATATCCTGGGCATTAGATTTTCCCTCGGCGTATATACTCCGGGCATCGCACCTTCAGCAAAAAATAGCCAAGTGGCAGACATTTTGAATAAAATGCGCGCATTAATATAATACTATTTCTTAGCCTGTGGATAAATCTACGGGTTCGTCCTTCATTTTATATGTCGCATTTCGCGTTTCCGTTGCACAATTTTTTTCTTGCTGATGGACAGACAGTAAAAGGGTCTAGTCGTTAACCAGTGGAAGTCCATTGATTCGGCCGGCTTTTTTACCGCATTTCGTGTGTCTCGCTAAATGCGGCTATTATTATGGAGATTAATAATTAATAGTCTTGGCGCGTGGTAAAATCCATGATTTAACCCGTCGTATTCCAGTCCTCAGATTATCACCCGCGGCACATACCCCGGCTATCGCTATTTCGTGCCTCAACACAAAGTAGGAAATCGACCCATTTTGAATTCGTCCCTTATTAACACAAAGAAAAGAGAAGAAAAGTATTTGTTTGTTCTCAAACCTTTACCCATACTTACTATACCGTGACAGACACGTTATGCAGGTCAAAATCTTTCTCAGTGATTCGTTCTATACTGATACTGTAGTTGGTACAAAATAAGGACTGGAAACAAGGTTGCACAGAGCGGTCGTAGATGTACCTGAAAAATAACAATACTTCCTTGTGACTACCCATTTTCTTGCTGACGGACAGACAGATGAATTGACGCATTTTTAGTGAACCCAAAGCAAACGTAGCCACTAAGGGTCATTTGGTAGACCTTAATAATTGCCGCATTCTAAATGTCGGCCAAAAGCCGGTCATGCTAACTTCGCACGAAATCTTTAAGCTACAAATAACATGTGACAAACAGGCGAATTCCAATGGATTTTTCACGGGCTAACTACCAGTTTGTTTTTTAAAACTTTATACAACTATGCCGAATTCATAAATTATAATAATTATGACGTCATCCCAACTTTATATTGGTTCTATGCTCTTCAAATAAGGATATTCAGATAGAATATCAAATTATCATGAAAAACTGAAGTTTTAAGAGCAATATAATGTTCTGGTTGGATTTTATATAGACTTGAAGAAAATAATTATTTTAAAAACGGGGCTATTCTTAGAAAGCTCGGCTATATGATGGGTTTGACCGTAACTTTTAGCTCGCAGTTGAGGCACTTAAGGAACAAAAATATTTACGAAATTAGGTAATTTGTTCTACCTTTCGATAAGGAACTTAGGGATGAGAATCATTTTTAGTATCGACCTCTTTAATTGAGTTTGGCATAATTAGGAAATTCAGGAAAGGTCTATTAATTGTATTAATCTATAAAGTATGAGATGAACGCCTCTTATGTGCCAGCGGTATGTTATCAGTAGTATTTCATAAATTCTACGGTTGACAAAAAAATACAATTCTTCAATAGAGAAAAAGTCATTAAAACTGATCAGAACATCTTATTAATACAAGAGCCTCCCATCTCTTTCTTTCGTTTTTTCAAATAAACCTTCCGATCGAAAGATTCAGTTGCCAGAACAACAAACACGTTGACAACTAAAAACAGCGTTGGAGATTCTCATTAAGCTCAGTTGACGATACAGACAAAACAGGAGATAAGCTCACGTGACCAATGACGTCATCAAATACGAAGAAAGTCGTTAAATCCTTTTCGGGTTAATTACACAACGTTTTTGTTCGACCGCAAGAAATTAGACTAATCGAATCTTTTCCTTCCATTCATATTCTGACATGAGATTTGTCAATATCTCTATTAGTTTATTGCTTGTATCATCTGGAACGACCTCGTTAGCGGTCAGCCCTAATTATATGGTAACGTATTGACTAATTTCTTGATTAACCTTAATCTAATTATAATTAAACGCGGTGTCAATTTTTAATGCCGGTTTGGTGGTTTTCAATGTCAAGGGGCTAATTTATAGTGCCTTTCCTTTTTGGAACGATTTATTCGTACAGGATCTTGAAAGTGCACGTAGGCCGATGCCCTTAATAAAACACTTGATGTCAGAAAAGTTATAATTTCCACTCAATGTTGTTAATACATCCCTACTAATACTCGATTGTGACATAGCATGACTGATCAAGAAGGATTAATAATTGTGTAACATATTACGCCAGCTCTTATGTGGCGTTAAGGTGGCGTTAGGATATTTCCACGAAAACGACTGCAGTAAAGTCTATTCAGGGGTGCGGGAGAAGAAAGGTCAAGTAAGGGAAAACGTATGATAGGTCATTTTTTTTCTTCAGTGCTCTTTCTCTACTTTATTTCTTTCTTATCTCTTCTTATCTTATCTTATATATTTTCTCTTCTCGTCTCATCTTATCTTATCTTATATATTTTCTCTTCTCGTCTCATCTTATCTTTATTTTCATTTCTTACGTGAAAGTATCTTTATCTTCACTTGTTAAAACGTAGCAGCAAAAATATACAAAGCAAATCCATTACACTCTATACATATCTTTTAGCAATCCGATAACGATTCGTTCTCTCTCTATGTCTTTACATTGGTGAGTGAAATATATCGAAACGCTTTAAAAATTATTGAAATTCAGCTCAGTTAGACAAGGGGCGAAAAAAACCTGCCCAGGAGTAAGTGTGTCAAGAGGCAGCTTTTGGGAGATTAATTTTTAAACATATTTTAAACGTATATTTTATTCAAAACAAACTCGAAGTTTACAAAAAGATTTTAAAATATAGAAAATTTTTTACAAACATTTTTTATAGAGGTTCATTATAGAGGAATTAGGCCCAGGGATAATGCAAATTGGGACCTTTAAGTGACGTCCGCTAGAGAGAGGTGTCCGGTATAGAGTGTCTAAAAGTTTTATGAGAGTTTGACGGTCATTTCATTCGTTCCTAAGAAGTCTCCGTAGTAAAGGCTGCTGTGGACTGTAACATTGTCATTGAAATCACATTTAGTGGTGCATATTGATGCTGTCAATCTAAATATAAAGAGTTAGTAATTAAAATGACGATGAGTAAACGTATAAATGACATGAGAAACTATTGCAAGCTTCACATAAAAGTCAACCAAGTGAATTAATCTTCACCTAGGGCGATGTCCATTGTTTTGCTGAAATTATAAAAGATAAAATAAGGTAAAGTTAATAATTCCTGCTGAGATATACAACTTAATCCGATTTCGATAAATATTTTGTTCTTTTAGGATTATTATTGAAAGTTTTATACCCCGATATCTTAACCTTTCAATTTAAATCAGACAAGAGCAGATGACATCATTTATTGAGAATATCATGTCATACTCGCGTTAAGTAAGACCCTTGTGAGTGGGAACTTTGCTAACTGGGACCAAATTTCTCTGTCTCTTTTTAACTTTCTTACTAATTGAACCTGAGAAAATTCGATTAATTGCGACTTTAATGTAGTAATTCCGAGATAGGAGACAAAAATGTTTGAATTCTTAGATTTTTGATCATATAGTTTCAATGAAAATACGATTAAAAAGTTATCGAAAACCTCTGATCTTTGTTCTTACTAATCCTTCTAGTCACAAGTTGTTTCCTTAATTATCTAAAAACTTTTTTCACCTCGCTGGTAAATGACCAACCAGCTTTGCCTAACTTAAATCCCAGGATGATTTTTAAAAAATTTTTTTGTCTCGCAGTAGCAAGAAAATTCTGGAACGCATTCTAATATGTTGATTCGCAAAGTGTCAGTTAGAACGTGATTAGACAAGGAATTGCCAAATCACCGTTTTAATTAAATTGTTTTTTTTTCAGATTACCAAACTCATTATCCAAAAAAAGAATTGCGGTTTATAACATCATTTACTTGTTTATATTCAATTACCAATCGCCTCGTTGTGAGTAGGCTGGGTATTTACAACCTCTCCCCTAGGACCTATTTTTCGCTGTTTTTATATTGGTAACGGAGCGGTAATTAAAGGAAGCGAAAAAGGAGAATACGTTCTATGTTGATCAATAGTTTTCATGCTAGGTTTCACAAAAGTCAAAAAAAATTTCTGTCTCATTTGGCATCTTTTAAAAGTTAAACAAATATGTTGTTGTGGTATGATTAACCAAGACAAATACTTGTTACGCTCGAGATCTCTTAAAAACAGTTAGGGTCCTTATGCTACCATTTTTATGTCGATAATTAACTAAGTGCTTATTACTGTATGTGTTTTTTGTACTCTGGGGTTGTAGTGTGCAAGCTTGAACCAAAAGAGATCGTAAAGAAAGAAATGTTGGCTTTTTCCTTAGTAAGAGTGAGGAAAAAAATATCTTATTCTTGAAATGGGGCTTCACGCCGTGCCAGGTGAAGTTATTCAACTTTCTGTGCGTATCTCGAGAGAAATATATCACTTTTTGAGCTCAAAACTCGATGACTGGGAACTTTGATTCACAAAAAACTAAGTAGTAAATTAGGGTAGTGCAGAATTTGACCGATAATTAGGGAGGTCATGGCATGGAATGAATTTTTCATGTTAAGGAGGTTATGGGGTTAACGTTTTAAGCTTTTAAATAGTATTAGGAGTAGTAGGTCGTGGTGGAAGTTCAAATCTAGCTTGCCAACTTATTCTTCAAATACCAATTTGACGAAATACTATGAAATGAAAATCTTGTTTAAAGTTTAAGAAGAGATGTTTTCGCTACCCTTTCAAGTTAACCCGATTTGAATTCTTCTTTTGCTGTTGAATAGCTATGATAGTGAGTTTTTATCACACGCCGGACAGCTAAACTTTTAAATCCCATATCGTAGATATTGGCTATTACTCGAAAATACCCATTAATTTCTATGAAACCCTTATAATCGTTGAAATAACTTTTCACTAAGAATGTGTCAGGAACTTAAAACTTACAGCATGACTTCATTAACGATTTTTTCAGATTAATCCTGACAATTTGAGAAAATTCGGATTCTCTGGTGATTTTTCGACTGAAGAAAAGTAAAATTTGTTCTGAAGTAAATTGATTTTAAGCAGACAATGGTACTTTGGACAAACTTCAAGCTTCTGATGACGTCACAGAAAAGTGATAACATCATCAACGATTTATTGGTGCCATTTTGTTCCTTCTATGAACTGTACCAAATTTGATGCATTTGTTCCTTCTATGAACTGTACCAAATTTGATGCATTTGGATAAACATATCATCAAGAGTTATGGAGAGAGAGGTGGTTCGAAATGTTAAAAAAATCCTTTAGACCGAATTGGGTTAAATTTTATGTCAACAACTAATTTTGGAATAGCAAAAACAAATATTTCCATTTCTTTGTACTGGCGGGAAGAAAGAGCGCGTGTTGTATTGTCACATGGCCTTGTTTATCACGACGCTCTTAACTTCACCACAGTTACCTAATTCGCGTTGTTACTTAAGGAAATAACCCTAATTATCATCTACGATGAAGTACGCCCACCGAAAAAAAACATTCGCAAAAAAAGAACTATCATGCTTTCGCGGTAAACAAAATTAACTGTTGCCACGCTTGCGGCTATGTCATGTGGAAACCACGGTTTCTGTTGTCATGCTTTTTGTTATCACATATGGAAACCACCCTCTTATTACCTAGTATATATTAGCCATACAGGATGCTAATTAGTAAACATGTTCAATGATTCTAACTGTCAAGAAGTAGCTACAAAAAGTCTTAAACAAAAGCAGTTACCTATAAGCTGTTGTAAGTTCAAATTTTGTTGTTACTTTTCTGTTTACTTTTTACTTGTTTATCTGTGATTGATTTACCTGTCTGTAGATATCTTCTCTTCGCAGACATTTTTAGCTACCTTCAATGTAAGAAATCACAAACAAGTGGTTAAGGGTATTCTTTTCCTGGTTGAAAATTACGGAAGTCCGAATGAAGTAAAAAATAATCAAATAAACTTAAGTGCATTCGTAGCTTAAAGTTTTCTGTACAATTCGAAGAAATTTAAGCTATTCGCTCAAAATAACAATCACCACAGCGTTTTTGTTACTTTTATCAGGGAGGGAGTTGGGATGTATAGGGCTCCTACTGGTGTTTTAAAGCTACGAATGGATGACAGTTTTTTGTCCAATTCGACTCTCACCACTCAGCTAGTTCCATTGTTCTGTCTGATGTTTTCCATCGATAACAGTGACTATGTATTCTACTTCTCCCACAGACGGAGGTCACAGGGCCATAGTCAGTACTTTTAACACGATAAAACTTTAATTACCTTCGGTATCTTAAAAATGCTAAACTCTTTATTACCCTAACGTAACAATAAAAGAAAAGCGAGCATGTTTTTCTTTCACTTGTGCAACTTATCAAAGCTTTAAATGAGATTCGAGATAAGATATGTGTATTTGTAAGCTGCAAAACTTCAAACATCTAAAGTATGCCTACAGAATTTCAAGAGTTTAAGATGGTTTAGGTTTAAAATAGAATGACATTGAGTTGATTAGTCACGCTATGTTTACATTTATTCTTGCGTCACAAAACCCACATGAAATGACGACACGAAAAAAATGATACATTAATGGTTATGTTCTATACAATTGCTTTGATAAGGGATTTCACTAAATTCACCAATGTCAATTCCAGTTTCCTCAGCTTGTCTTTTTTTGGTCTTGGGGGGGATATCCCAAAAATGCCAGAGCCAGGTGCTATTAAATTAAAAGAATATTATCTTGTCGCGTAGCCTAGTTAACTAAGCTTTCTTCTTCGAGTTGATAAAATGAGCTTCTCTCAAACTAAAGCTTAGACGCAAACGAATGACTCAGCGGAAACCCCGAGTTTAAATTGGACAATGTGACTAATCGCTTCGGAGTCCATTTTAACTTATCTGTGAGTTGTTTACCAAGCTTGGCCACATCTTACTCTGGTAAAAACTTTATAGTTTACTAATGTTTGTTAGGGTGAGTGAAACCACTCGCTGGAATATTCGGATGAAAAGGGCTTTCCCCGACATGGACCACGTGAGCAAAGAACAATAGAATTAGCCAATCAAAAAGCGCGGCCGCGGGATTTTGGCCGCAGAAAAATCGTTTGAAACCCAGCGTAATTTTTCCTACCTTAACTACTCCGATTTCCCGGTGGTAAGAAAAATTACGCTGGGTCTCCTGGCTACTTGTCGCGTAGCGTATATTTATCTTCACAACAGGAAACAGACCAATATTGCAAACGTTGATGTGATCGAAACTAAAATGAATAGTTACAGAAGAAGCTCTAGTTTTGAGACCTTCAGATCTTCAGCTCTCGTTATACAAGAACATGTGGTATTGAAGTATTTTAACATATTACATCACTTAACATTCCATTAATCCGTGTTGCTGGTTAACTGAATCTTCTTCTCGTGGAAGCTCTCTTTAAATAGCTCCTCAAAATATTCAGCTGATTTGCGATGAGTAAAAGATTTGTGGGATCGAAAGTAGTTGAAGCCACAAAATCATTTGTAACACATAACATAGCTGCTTTGTTTTCACCGTATTTGTTTCTTCCACTATTTCCCTTAAAGTTTCAATTTTTAAAATCTAAACCAGATAGAAATAAGCTTTACGTTTTGAAGACAGCGATAGAACTAAGAAGCATCAGAAAATTTGTCGAAGATATGGTTTGACCCGAAAATTCGTTTGACCTGACTTTTTAAGCGATTTTTTTCTTATGGTACACATAAGGTTTAAATCATACCACTAGTTACTGTAAAATTAGCGGAAGACAAAATTTATATACAAGAACGAGTTCTATAGTTATAGCGATAAAAAACCGATGAGTTTATTCCTGAGTAGTAAAAATAAGTCAAAATTTTCTAAAGATGAAATTTTTTAAAAAGCTTATCCTTATGCGCATGTTTAAATTCAAATTTTACTGCTTACATCACCTTTTTTTGTTTTGTTCAATTAAAGAATTAAAGTAAGTAAACAAGTAAAAGTAACAAGTAAAAAACTTCACCTCACGGAAGTTTTGATATTCTGGGAATTCATTATAATCACTCTGTTGACGTGAGTGTTGAAGTAGCATGGAGCAAGCGCCAAGAATATTTACGAAAACAAAAATGTTTACTTTGGTTTGCTGAGTGGTTTCATTCTCATTTTATCGCTAAAAAAAAGTCGGCAAAAGGGACGCTTTTTTCTAAGTCACTTTTTACCGACCAAACATTTTTTGCCGATTTTTTTTTGCCGACCACCATTTTTTGCCGGCTTTTTTCGCCATTTTTGCCCATTTTTCAATTCAGTATCGATAAAACAACAACGGTAATAAATTTTCCAAATAAAATGTTACGTGAGCATGTGGCGGAGGAAAGATGAGATTCGAGAAATAAATAGCAAAGAAAAAGTTGATCACTAAACAGAGAAAATGTTCAAATAAAAGAAACAGTATAATAATCATTGAAATTTAAATTGACCGATGTAAGTAGTTTGTATTGTCCTCTTGTTGAAGATTTTATTGAAAGAAAAAAAGCATTGCAAATTCAACTTTTTGTGGTCATTTTCGATTTTGAAATTAGTCGGCAAAAGTGACTACCTTTTTTCCGAATTTCATTTTTTGCGGAATTTTTATTTGCCGACTTTTCTTTTTACTGATATACCTATATAACGATATACCTTATATTAGGCTAGATGCGAACCAACCACAGCTGAAAGCTAGTTGACGTTTGTCTACAGGAGAACAGCTTGACGCGCACGTTTACATGGAAAAAAATCCAGTCCGGAAAACCGGATTAAATTCAGATTTTTTTGGATTAACTAAATCCATGTTATAATACCTTTATTCGTAATACCAACCTCCGTCAGAAACTCACGGGTGCCTAAAACGATATCCTGCTGGTACTCTTGGCAAGAATTTCCGAGATAACTTATGTAACTTGAGTGGAAGTGGAAGCAAGTTCATAATTTCACCGGACGGTAGTTAAATAACGCCGGTTTGTTTATTCGGATGCAAAATGTAACAAATAATTTTTTTATCAAACATATTTTTGCAGTTAGGAAGTAGTGGGCTTGCCAATTAATTATATTAAATGAACATCATAAAATTATCTGCAGCAGAATTTCCTTCTTTTATCACAAGGAACGTCATGGCCATCAGAAAGGCGGGGATTTGAATCCAAATGTTTTTGTTGCCTTTCCGCTCATCGATGTAAGGCAGCTGAAAGTGATGATAAAATCTGAAAGCAGGAGAAATGACCGTTTTACACCACCGAAACCACAATACAGGGGGTTCGACAAGTCGTTAAAATTTAATGTGTTTATTGCATCGTGTTGGTGAACAACGTCATTGATTAAAAATAGGTTTTACCATATCTCAGCATGAAGAGTATTGGAATGAAGAGAGGTTTTTACCCATGCAGTTCTAAACTAACTAACTTTGCAGACTTAAAACTGCGTGGTTTGAAATCTGATGAATACCATATTACCGTATTATGTGTCTCTTTTTGCAAATAAAAATAAATTTTTAAATAAAGTTCTTAGTTATAGAATATCTCCTGATCAGCACTATTTTTTCTTTTCCTAATGTACTTCATCGTAAGGAAGTGATGGGTTGAGGGCATAATAGCTACGGTAAAGTAATTCTTATTTTTCGTAACAAATGTCCTGCGTTCCTAAGATGAGGTTCAAAAAATACATAATGAAATACATAATTCCCCCGTCATTTAATTGCGATCTGAAAACTTCACAATCCAGCTTTACATTGGAATATAAACTCACTTTCCGTAATAAGGTAAAAGCAAACAAACAAATAATCGACAAAAGCTACGGTATGTCAAAGAAAATAAAGGTTGGAAAAGTGTATGCGTTCTCTAATTCCTTACACATACTGAGTTGAAGTTAGCTTAACAGTTTTGTTTGCATAGAGTGAAAAAACAGGAGCTTTGGATCAAATGTCCGAACAATCAATATATGTATTTAATTCGTCATCTATTACAAACTCGTTTTATCAAATTACTTTTCTTGCACTAACTCCATCCACATCGGCACATCACAAGAGAAAAATGATTTATATTTTAATTAAACACATAATCAATTTATATTATTTACGATCTTTGACATATAATCTTTATCATCACTACGAAACGTCATTTAAATCTGAAATTTCAAATGGTACTGATGAAATGTGAAATGCCTTGTAATACCAGAAGACTTTTGAAATACCAAAAGGCGAGTTTAAGGTATATTTACGTCTCTTATTATGAAATAGTTTCTGCCTAATCAATTCGAATTGCTCAAGATGAGCGTTCTCTTTTTGTCAATTTAGTTTTAAAAAGAGACTGGGTATTATTATTTAGTCAATTATCGACTTAAGGCACTAAAGCCACTAAATGAACGTTAGATTTGTTTTAACAAATTCAATTAAAAACCTTTTTCTGTGACAACACCCACGTGCAATACAAATTGGAGAACCACGATGTTTTCACAAAACAAAGATAAGTCACTGAATCATCTCAAAACTAAGTTAAATACTTTAGAACTGCATGGTGGTACTTTTAATCAGCTTTTTTTCTGACTTTGTTTTTTCTTTTTTATATCTCAAAAATTAAGAACATGTTAACATCCTCAGGCTGATTTGACATTAGCAGTCGAATTGAATTCCAGATCTTGTAACAAGTTTTCAATTTACTTCATACACATGTATAAAGATACGCTATGAATAATTTCAGCCTGAAAATTGATAAAAATTTTGAAATATTTCAATCTGCTCTAATTTTTATAATTCTAGCATATCATTTCATATTATTTATTTAATTTTTGCAGATAAAGTCCCTCACTCCATCAACCACACCTCACGACTCTAGTAAACTCAACGCTTTCAAAAAAAAAGATTTAATCTTGCAACTTGTCAACAAATTACTTTTCTTCGTAACAAATTAGCTACTCAATCAGAGCTACTCAATCAAAGTTCAGCACACGAATTTTATATTGACTTATATTTATACAAGTTGTCAGTTATTTTGGTTACAGAAAGATCATCAATCTTCAAACGGGTTAATGCTTTGACATAACCTTTTGCGCGAGCCACCCATCGTGTACAAAAATTAAACTATAGTGCTATTCACCTCTTCCCATTTCAGCTAAATATCTCAACGTTATGCTCATCTGTTTTGCTTGTGAGTCAACCTTAAAGGCAAGACCATATTAAGTCAATAAGGAAGGCAAATGACGATGTGAGATTCTTTGTGAGGTAAATGGATTCATTGTGTTCTAATAAGTCATACGGAAATTTGCCAATCACAATGGTAAGAAGAAATAAAAATAATGATAACAATAAAAGGCAATAACTCAAAACACAAGAAAGTTAATGTTTTTAATTAAGGTGCCATGATTAAATAGAAGTTATTTTGTTGCTATGGAAACTAGAATTGGTTTAAACCTTCGACTCTTTCGACGTATACACACAAATAAAAACGTATACAGCACTAAGGAGGTTGTCAGAACTGTAATAGGTAGCGGAAAATATAACGAAACCGAACAAGAACCATATGCTACAGTAAGTTTATTTTTCTAGAAGTATTGATGTAACTGTTGACTGATGGTACTCCTTTAATGTTGATCTCACGATAATTTCTTTGTTTTTGTTTTTTTATAATATTAACCCATATTAATAACCTTTTTTTACCTTTTTACCAAAGCACCGCATTTTTAACTTTGTTGGTCTGTTTATACGGGGTTTTTTTCCTCTTCGAAGAAGCATGTATGATGACGTAATGTGATATGATAGTTCGTTTTTGTGTGTAATAGGGATATCACAACATACATAACATTTTTAGTAAAGCCTAAAAGATGAGTTTTTTGGAATTCCTCATTCCACATGGTAAGATCCCCAACCAGTAATACTCGTAGTGTTAAAGGTATCGCGCAAATGTGTTAGGTTTTTTCATTGGTGTACTATATTGTAAACTCAACACTAAATTAACTACGTGGATCGAAAGATGGATAAGTTTTTGTCATTCGCTGCAACAATGCCATGCTCTTTTTGCTATAACCATTTCACCAGAACGTTTTTCTTTTAATTTTACAGAGATTTTCTAATTAAGAAAATGACCTTATCTTTTTGACAAATAGCAACATTTAATTGCTCTCCAAACGTTAGTTTTAATTCACTTAGTAATTTTAGTTCCCACTTCATTATTTTGACGGTGTGATAACATGCTTATAATATTGTAAACAAATGAACGTGTTTCCGGACAGATATAATTTTACCACTAAGAAAGCTAAAAGAATTCCTTCTAATTTATTAAACCCTTGATCCTGTCAAATTAAGGGGATGAAAAGTTCTGATAATGAAACTTGGCACAGTAGCTTTAACTAACCAAAATGTTCTCGCATCAAAATATTAATGATGACGTCATCATTTCTAATCAACGATAATTTTAGCGAATCAAGGTTGTTGTCACTTATAAATATCCAGGTAAGTGTGTTCTAATGAAGGCAAAAGTTGATTGTCTTTCCCTACCACAATTCATGTTAGAGTGGTTATTTAAGCTTATTTCATTATTAGATTTTACTTGCCCATGTTTACAGAGATCTTTAAGATCTTAGGTTGGATCAAACTCTTGAGCCGTGCTAATTATTGCTGACGTCAACATGCTCTTTGTTCCGATCTTCTAAGCTTCGTGGGCGATGACGTGGATTTTCTCGTATTTCAAGTCTAAAGTTATCAAAAAAATAAATAATAAAATAACGGATGGGAATCACAAATCTACCAGCCCAGTCGCACAAAGACCTCTTTATAAATGTCTTTGTGCTGACTGGGAGGAGTTCTGTAATTCGATTTTCGATTTTCGATTTTAGTAATTACTACTCTTTCGTCGAGCAACACAGCCTTATCGTTCCTACCACTGTAGGAAAAGTTAAAATTTCCAAAAAAAACTAGCAAAAAACCCGGGAAATTAGGCAGGTTTCAAAAGCAAATCAGCTTTGCTCAGGCGAGAGGAATCCAAAATTCGTTGATTCGAATGTCGTGTTTTCGAATCAAGTGAAATGTAATTTCGAATTACGTTTAGTTGCTTCGATTTGGATCTGAAATTTGCACGCATGTGTTATTTTTGGGGAGTTGTTTGTTCGTTTGTGTAACTATGTATTTGTTTCTTTTGTGATTGTTTACTCGACTAGTAATTTTTGTTTACTTGTTTGTTTGTATGTTTGTTTGTTTTAGCTGCTATTTTACGCTGTTTATAAAAACGACTTACATTGGCCTAAGAGGTCCAAAACTTTAGAACATGTGAAGAAGATTGAAGGCTTTGTCAATACCAAGAAGTAATGAAATATTTCTTCTTCAAAAATAGCAAAATAGAGAAAAATTAAGAGCAATTTAAGAACGTTTTCCAAATTTAGAAAAAATTGAGCATTCGAAGACCTTCTTCGAGTTACTCTTGTAAAACAAAGAGTTTTAGCTAAGCTATCCCTGATGATATCAAAATTCTGCTGACTATTTTCTCCTGAAAATGATGGAATATTAGAAATTGAGAAAGCGGAAAAATATATTCATGATGGATTGAAGTTCTTGTCCTGATTTTATTATTTTTATTATTTCGGTGACACAAAAAAGGATTTGTAAGAAAAAGGTTGTTTCGAAACGAGAAAATTTTCCTCTTTCTTTTTAAAATTTTTAAAGATGACATAAGAAAAGCATGTATTGGAAAAGAGTTTTATTTGTTACTTGCTTGATGCATACGCGTTATGCAACGGCATCATTCGGTTCAAAAACGTTTTTGTTCGAATATCCATGGAGCTTCTTTTTCTACCTCCATGGTTTATTGCATTGAGTATCGTTAGCGGGTCGGGTACCATGTAAAGACATGTTATGCCATGTTGAGACATGTTACGCCATGTTGAGACATGTTATGCCATGTTGAGACATGTTACGCCATGTTAAGACATGTTACACCATGTTGAGACATGTTACGCCATGTTGAGACATGTTACGCCATGTTGAGACATGTTATGCCATGTTGAGACATGTTACGCCATGTTAAGACATGTTACACCATGTTGAGACATGTTACGCCATGTTGAGACATGTTACGCCATGTTGAGACATGTTACGCCATGTTGAGACATGTTACGCCATTTGCGATAGTCACAACATGTTACCAACATATTGACACGGTTTGCGGTCTTCTCACAGAAAATATTTCACAAATTATATATATTTTGGCGAATAATTTAATGTGAAGAAGTTCTTATATTGTCTCGATAGAGAAAATTCAAGTAGCAATTACACCTGATTGTCGGGAATTGAATTTACCCAAAATCTTTTTTTGAGGTTCCTACAAAAGTTTCAGACAAATGTTGCGTAATTTTATGTTCGGTTTTTTTTAAAAAAAATCATGGTTATTGTTTTTTACAATTATAGAGATATCTCAAAATTTTTACACTAGTGGGCCAAAAAATCAATACGTTGTCAACACACGAGACATAGTTTAACGAAGACTTTGTTCTACATATAATTTCCATAAAAACAAATCGAAGAACATTACAGCGTGCTAAAACAAACACAATAACTTACTCGCGTAGCGGAAAAATTATACTAGCTTTATTCCTGCACGTTATAAGGAGCCATTAAACTATTTAATGATGAGTTTTATGTCATTTTTGCGTGTAGCCTGGATGAGGAAGTGCGTTGTATATAGCTAGTTACTGTTCAAATGTATTTTTTATTGATATCTCTTACAAATCTTGTTGTTCAGTTCTAACTCGACATTTTCTTTATAAATAAGTACATGAATTTTGAGAAATCTATTTTATTGTTTTTTATTAAAAGTTTGTTTACTTTCAAGATTGATGTCTATATTAGTAATGTCACTTTTAGCAGTTTATTTATTCGCAAAGGAATTTCTTGAAAAATAATTTTGTTCTTTGTCTCCGTTGTTTTTAATGTTTATTCTCCATATCTTTTTATCAATATTATCTTTATATATATAACAGAGCAGAATCTTTGTTGCTTTAAAAACAAATTAACTATATATTTTTTTGGTGGAATGGTTGGCGGTCAATTAAGGTTACCAGTAAAAAATAACTTATGTTTACTGTTTAGGAATTTAACATGGTGAAAATGCTTTCGACGCGAAGCCATCTTCTGTTTCTATTTTTCATTCTTGGTGAGTTCTTAATTTATTTTTTTATTCATTGTTTGTCTTTTCTTGTTTTTATAAGTTTTGTCCTGATGTTTAACCTTGTTTTATCCATTTCCCAGCATTTCCTTAGATAATATTCCGATATTTGATAACATATGCTTCAACTTCAATTTTAATTTTAATTTTAATCAAATTCAAAATTACACGCTTGCGAAATTTTCTATAGCAAACCCTTCTTGAAATAAAAGCAGTTAAACATTGCTGGCTTCTGACTAAATTTCTTCATAACAATTTCTAATTGTTCCGCAATCAGGAAATAAAAGAAGAAAAAACTTATTAAGAAGAAAGTCCATGTTCCAAATCTGACAGCAAAAGGCTAGTGTCGGGTTACATGAGGGTTATGCAATCCACACATTTGTTGCGAATGACAGTGCTTGCGTGACGCAAAAGAAAAATTCCATTGACTTGTCCTGTGAACGAATTAAGAAAAACAACAGCAATTGAGGTGAGAGAAAAATCTCTACGTAAACATCTTAATAACGAAGTTAGCATTTAAATATCCAGTTGATACTTTTAAAAGAAAAAAAAAACACGTTTGGAAAGCAAAGGGAAAGGCTGTAATTAAGGCGTAAGGTTGTAATTAAGATCATTGCGAAAGTTTTCTAAATATAAAATCGTCTACACCACTTGATGCTTAACCAAAAAAAATTCATGCGGTTGCTAGATGATGTCACCTAAGGGAAATGATGAGCTGATGGTCGGAAAGCAAAACACGGAATTAAAAAACAACAGATTCGATTTGTTAGCCTCCTTATTCAGAAATCGCATCTCGAAACAATATATAAATTACAAATGCTGAAACTTGATAAAATGCATCACTACTCAAACGAACAAATATTTTAAACTAATGAAATTTATTAGTTTTCAAAACCAAAAATGAGAAAGTTAACACAAGCCAGCAAAAAACGGACTTGTCGAGAAAATTAGTATAAAAAATGCACACAAAATAATTATCCCTGTGTTTACTCATCCATCATTTGAGATTTTAAGAGCATTTTCAGCATGTTTCTACTACCGGTAGCTGATCCGGTTTAACGTTGCACAAAACGGAGAATAATTATGTTTGTGAAAACTAATAAAATATACTTCATTGTCGTCATGAGAACGTCACAGCATGAAAATAAGGCTTGTTATGGATAAGGTTTAGTTGGAAGCAGGTTCCCACAGGGATTTAAGTATATTTGATTTCCTCTTCTGGCTATAACGCTGGTCAAACACGGTTTGGTGATGTAATTTAAGATTAGTGCTGTCATCTTGCCAGGGGCGGCGCCACTAGGGGGGGCTGGGGGGGGGGGCTTCAGCCCCCCCCCTCCCCACTTTTTTGCTAAGTAATAATTTTTTATTTTCTGCCAATAAGTGTCTCTATCACTGCATGAAAGTTGATGTTATCCAACAAGAGAACCTGCAGGCTATCTCACTTACAGCGCCCCGGACCCCAAGGTATAGCCGTTTTACGTGTTTTAGGACTCTAAAAATGCGTTGGACCCCACCAGTTTCGGTACTTCGCTCGTTGATTGTCACTAAAATCTCAAAATCTCCCACTATGCCTAAGCCCTCCCACTTTAAAAATTGTGGCGCCGCCCCTGCTTGCGCACAAAAGAATAGCTTATAGAACCAGTAGAAACATTTCGTTTATAATTGCTTGAGTATCTCATAGTTACATAAAAGTACATTGTCATATCATTATGTATTGTTGACATTCTTCCCCAGTCTTCAAAAATAAATTTTAATGATTACATCTGATTAGCTATTACATGGTCAGATTACGTGGGTTATCCACATGTGGTAACTGGACGATGGGAGGGGCTTACACAGGTGGCTATCGCAACTTGCGGCGAAACGCGTTTGAAGTAGCAGTGTGGATGACACAAGATTAGTGACATGAGTCAAGTCATAAAAAACAAGAACAATAACTCTTTGTCTTTTGTTTACGAAGATTGACAACAAAAGTGAAAGGAGATAAAGTCTTGTGAATAGAAGATATTTATGTCTATTTTCGTTCATCAAGTCTCTCTGCCTTTGTTTTTTTCTCCTACAAAAAACATATCATGCGCTTGAGTACTTAATATTGGATTTTTCATCTCGATCTCATCGTATCAACCAGTTCTTAGTAACGCGTTACAATGACGCCCGACCCTGCGCCACTATACAGGTCTTTTGTTTAGTGCGTAAATATTTGTTCGCAAAGGGTTTCTAGTGTTGAAAACTGATATCTTGTATACAGGAGTTGAATTAGGAATTGGTATGCTTTTTCCATTAACAAAATTCTTTTTTAAATAGCTGTCACTTGAAATAGGCAAAAATGGTAAAAATTTTTATTTTTGTGATGACTTCCTATGAATAGGTGCTTAAGTTTCAAATCCAACTGTAAAAACGATCCTTTTCAATTTAACGTCACTACAAAAATTTCCGTTTAAATTTCCGGTGATCTAAAAATAGCCACAAAGTTGGCAAAAAAATCGGACTTAAATGAACTGACAAAATTCATGCGCAGGAATGTAAGTATTGTTGAAAAGTTTGTCAGATTGAACGTTTTTTTAATGTGTATTCATGCTCAGATTAGGTGTGGAATTAAAACTGTAAACATAAATTAAAATGGAGGCAACGAATTATTATTATAACACCTCTGGTAATGCCGTCAAAGAAATAATATTTGCTTTTTATGCTTTTTAAAAAATATTGAACTGTACTTTGTTTTTTCTCTTTGCCATACAGTGACAAAAAATATGATGTCAGCATGTCCAAAATAAACTTCAATTTTTAACAATAGTATAATTGATTTACACCATTTTTTTGTAAGCACTACATTCTCTTCAAAGAAGACACTTGCATTGGCACTGCTCACTTTCTAACGACTTTTTTACCGATAACTTAAACAGTTTGCAGATCGAAGTTAACTTCCATTTACTAAAGATCTACTGAAGCAATTTTCCGGGGGCACATACAGAGCAATTTAATGCATTGCATGCGCCTGAAATATCTCTCGTGTACCACCACATGCTAAATGTATTGCGACTTTTTACGAGTTCTGTTTTTCATAAAAGCAAGTGGATTATAGTTGGGCGAACTTTACTTTTAACACATAATCTTCGAACTTAGCTCTTGTGTAACCATAGCAATGCATTTTATTTACAAATTCTATTCAAAATCTTTTTTCCTTATCTGACGACTGTTTTCGTGGGGACTAAATTTGGTGTATTTCGTGGCTTTTTTTATCACAACAGTTTGCATTGTATGCGTACCAAAAGAATTGCTTGTGTAAAATGAAAAATTTTGCTTCTAAGAAGAGTAACAGGACAGAATTTAAAACACGTTTTTTTTCGATTGAATTTCTCACGTCAAATTTCTTTAATCAAAACAAAAAATAGCATTCATTTCTTCCTCACAAAGACATTCTTTCCGTGCAATAGTCAATTCTAAATTTTATTGACATAACGGTCTGAAATTTCTAACCACGATGTTAAGCTAAAACAGACTAAAAATAAAATCAGAAACTTCAAAAGATACGATTACACATTAAGCAAACAGTCGCTCTGTTTACGGTTTTATCAGCGTGTCGATGACATTCAAAGTACTCTGAGAACCACGCACTGTACAGGACTCGAAAAATACGATAGTGCGTTTTCTTCTTCAGTGATGTCAAACAGTGCGAAACATTTCACCCAAAATTGTTCCAATCGTTTACCAATTTTGCCGAAATTTCTTCCTTTATGGGTTATTAATATTCGTGTTACAATCTTCGTAAAAATTAATTCAACCGACCTCTAAATTTCTTAATTACTAAATATGTAAAGCACAGGGCACACAAAAAAACAAGTTGATTTCATGTAAAAAAAAAAGCGTGAGAAGTGTATATAATGATGTGGTCATGTAAATACGTTTTTAACCTATTCAGTTTGGAATCTAGTTGTCATTAGCTGTAATTGAAAGGTAATATGAATAAAGGCATATATTATGATTCTTATGATTTATGCTCTGTATTTTTCCCCAATTTGAGCTGTAAAAAACAAATTATTTTTTCAGTTTCCATGGCAACAGCAAACAAACACGAAGGCATTATTGAAAAAGAACGCAGCAGGCGAAACCCTACACATAGACGGGAGTTGGAGGCGCAGTTTCTAGCATCATTAAAAGTTGTAACGAATTTTCTGCCACAAAAATCGTTCTGCAAGTTATTGGACCACTTTTTAGAGGAACGGAATATCAGCTTTGTATCTTTCTTTCAAAAGTTTCCATTCAACAACTCGAAGGAAAAAGCTTGCAGAGATGTGAAGGTGAAGTACAAAAAGAACGCAAGAGAAGAAAAATCTTTACGAGAAAAGGACCTTGTGTTTTTATTTACTCGATTATACAATACTTTACCGTTGCCGTTTCAGTGCAGCATACTAACAATGACTACGTTAAAACAAGTTGAAAAAGCGAGGCAGAGCCGGCAAGAACATGCGAATGGAAAATATAGAAGTACATCTCAAATTTTGAATAGGCTTTTAATGAAAGATATGAGTGAATTCCCAAGAGGAGAGACACAAAGAAAAGTCGGAAATTTAGTGAAGAAAACTGAAGCTAAGCTCGCTCGTCAGCATGATATAATACCGATCGCCCGACAGTGCAGCAAGTTAATACGAGAGCAAAACGCGTACACCGATACGGTCAAATTTATAGTCCAAAAAACAAACAAAACCCAACCCAAAGTGATAGAGCGAAGACTACTTTGTATTTTAAAGCGCGTTATGGAATACTACACGAAAGAACATGGCATTAAAACCGATATTGATCCATATTGGACTATTCGGGTTGATTCAATATTTCATGCGGTCGTAACAAATACAAAAATTCTCCACACCAAGTATATCTTCTATACCAATGTATACTTACTACAACCAAATTCTGGTCCGCGAAATGCTAACACTGTAATGTCAGCTTTATATCTTTATGGAAAGAAGAAGTTAAAAAAGTATTTAAACGCGCACGTTCGTTTTGTACCGTTTTTTCAAAAGCAAGGAAAGAATGCAGTTAGACGCAATTTAAAACCACAATCTATTTTTCCGGAATATATTACACCATATTTTGAAAGTCTGTCTCGACCACAGCAATGTTTGATCGTACAGATGCTGTCTGCGTATACGAAAAAAAGCAAGGAAGACATGGTTCAATATTTGCTTGACAATGGCCGAATTGAAAAAGCCATATGTGTACAAGCACCAGATACTACCTCACAAAGCAAAACTAGTGAACGCACCAGGTTGATCGATAATACAAAAACGACTGTAGCAACCAATGCGTACAACTTGAAACAAAACATGTCGTACGACAACGTCACTGCTACAGCAACAGTGACGACGAAGGCGACGACAGTTGAGATTCTGATGATAGTTTCGTTAACATTTGTATTAATCGCCGTCGTTGTGTTTTTCGTCATATGCGGTATGTTTTGTCACAGACGGCAAAAATATAAGCATAACCAAACAACCTACGTCTCGACGTACGATAAAGAAACATCAGATTTGCATGCGTACTACGTAATTAAAGAAAATGCGAAGAACTGTCAGCACTCCATCGGAGATGATATAAACATATCCAGGGAGAACATAAATAATGACAACACACTCAGTGATACAAGCAGTGACAGGAACACTGATAGTAGCATTCTTGATGGATTTGACGAGTTTCATCCAGGTGTGAAACAAACAATCCAGAGTGAACAATCGCCTAAGAAATTTTTAAACGATTCGTTGTTTTTTTCGTCGCAGACAAATGTTGAAACATTTTCCAAGTCATTGTCAGACATTCCCAATACGGACAATCAATTACCAAATATCGACAACGATACGCCAAATATGGCTATCGATACTTCGGACATTGATACTTTGAGTTTAGATACGGAAATAACGAGCGTCAACGGCCATCAGCCATTGACGGAAGAAGAACCGATCTCACCGGAGTCTCGTGTTTAATATATATATTAGATAACTTATTTATTTAGAAAACATAACAGAAAAATAACTGTGAATTTTTCTGTTGACCACGAAGGGTGAATCCGTATATAATTTTTAAGCAACAGATCTCTCAAAATGGAAAAGTTTTAATGGTGAACGTACTTTAAGTACAGAAACTTTGGCGTACAAAATGTTTTGCAAATGAGCCTTATATTAAAAGATTTTGCGAATATAAATTTGCTGAATCGATGATCGTGGAAAGTTAACCTTGAAAGTTTTAAGCATTGAACTTCAAAACGGAGATTTTAATTATTAAGTCCTACACATTTTTTACCGCGCCTATAAACTTTCGCGAATTGATACTCTTGTAAAGTTCGGGAAATTAACTTTTGCGAATTTAGGCCAAAACTCGGAAATTCGGCAAAGGTTTCTACCTGGCGTAAGTTTCTACTTGCGAAAGGTTTTGCCCGCGAAAGTGTTTCTAATCTTGTTTCTTGTTCTGCGGTCAAAAATGTGGTTTATGATAAAAAAATGGTCTGTACTTAAAAATTGCGGTCTGTTGTGAAAAATCTGCATAAAGTACCCGCGATTTCTTTGCTCAGACTTAACTTTTGCATGTAATTGAGTGCTGAAATTTTGATTTTTTGCAAAAATTTATACAAAATGTTTTTTTATATTGAAATTGCACAAATTACTGGAAGCTGTTCGTAAATATATACAGCGAAATAATCGTAACAACAGTCCTTCTGCACAAATAAATCTAACATTAATTCATCACTTTCAAGGTGACTGCTTTGGTCCACATTTTGTCTGGTACTGTTGATCACTCTTTCTCTTGTAATTTTACAGAAGCATGTGGCCGAGGTTGTCAGGTTAATGCTTATAGTGACTCACCCGCGATTATTGTCCAAAGTAGCATTTGCGAAATTGTTTATCTCGAAAGATAATTTTATTCACACGAATAAAAAATGGAACGCTATTGCGTCAAAAGGGGAATTTTCACTAAGCGAATTGTGAATGGCGAATTCGTCGGTGAATATGCTGCGAAATATCTTTTTGATTTCCACGAGAAACAAAAATCATGTGGCGAATGACGTTTTGATGATTGGTAAAAGTTTACAACGAAATATTTGGCGAAGCGAATTTTTCAAAGCAAAATCAAAACAAACAAAACTGTGCATGTTCAGATACATTTTGCGATAGCGAATTCACTCCGTGAATACCCCCACCTTAACAAAATATCAAGCGCCAGAATCTGCAACAGACCCACAGAATGTAGCAAACACATCCTTTTCAGGAACTTGGAATAAAACCATGCTGTAAGATCAAGAATTTGTTGGTGAAAGTCCCAAATACATTTTAAAAAGGCGGTTTTTGCAAAGATTTATTAAAAAACCAGACTGACTTTTTTGTACAAAACAACGACAAGTTCCTGGTGTTATTAAGCAATTCTAATCCCAACTACAAACATCTTATTTTATTTACATATTTCCTTTTCCTGTTAGAATTATGGACCAAATTAACTGCCACTTTTTAATGACCGCCTCTGTTTAAACTCAAAGAAATTCTCCCGTTAAACTTGGTTCCCACTGAGCGCCCTTCTTTGACGCCCCTTAAAGGTAATATACGATTATATAGGGGCTAAGCGAAGAATGACTCAGCTGTTTTTTTCAGGCAATTTTAACAAATTTCTTTACAAGACCCCAACCACAGGGGAAGTTCCTCGGAATCCTCACTTTAAAAAAACAAAATGGTAGGCAGAAGTGGCTTATCACGCCGCAGGCTAGCGTTGTTTGTAAGGGGGAAAAAGCTAGTTTATATGCTGCATAACTTTTTGTATCAACACGTAACTTCCTAAAGTAATTTAAATCATATGAACATTCTGCCTCATCGTTTGTTTACCTCATGCAGCCCTTTATAAATTTTTAACTCCCGCCATCAGACCACGTAACTATAAGCAATGTTTAGTTGAGTGATTCCCACTGTTGACATCAGCATGCTGTAACCTTCATCGCTATATATCATCGCATATTATCTTTGAAATATGTCGAATAAAAATTTAATGGGGAAATGATCAACCCTGAATTGTTATAAACAAACAAACAAAAAATTTTTATTACGATTTCAATTATCTCAAAATGCGATCCCCAGCTGCAATAATCATTATAAACAAACTAGTCGATAGTTGGTGGATAAATCCACGGTTTCGTCCGTCCTTTATATATCGCATGTCGTGTTTCCGTATTACGACTTTTTTCTCGCGCACAAACACAGACGGAATACGGGTATAAACAAAGGTTGTCGCAGAAAATATACTCTACTCCAGAAAATTAACAAGGCACAAAATTAACGATCACGAATTAACACGAATGCCTATAACAAAAACGATTCAACTCAACCGGTTTACAAAAAGCATTAAAAAACACGAATCAGGAAATTAAAGACACAATTTGATAGACATGTTTATCTTTATTTTGAGTATAGGTTCATTGACAACCAGTTTCTCTTGTTTTCAATATCAGCTGCCTTCCAGCTTTAGGTGAACCGTATCAGGACGATACTAATTTTACTTCTCGCGTGAAGCAAACAAGGAGAACAAATTATTCTTGCAACGGCTAGAAAAATATATTTTTTGAAATAACTTTTTCAACGTTCTAGTTACATTTTTAATAAGGGGCATTTAATCGCGTTGATTTTGTGCCTCGTCAATTTCCTGGAATAAGTTTACTTTCAAAGAAAAGCACACAAAATCTACGCCTGACAAGGCGTAGATTTTGTGTGCTTTTCTTTGAAAAAAGGAAGGCTAACATAGTGATTCTGTCATTCTGACACAAGGCAGTTAAAGAGTGTTAAGGCTAACGCAGCAGCAAGTTTAGGCTTTGCGCATTCTGTTACCTTGATATTTGCCCAAACTACTTGTGTCTTCTCACAATCCATTTACTTTATTAATTCTCGATCGAATATTGACATTTTGCTTTTCAATTTACAGAAAATCGTCCTGCAATTCATTTTTTCTCCAATCTCTAAGATTTTTTATAAAAATCACACTAACACGGGGTAACTTTAACTAGACTTCCTTGTCAAATTTTTTTTATTTTTCAATAACAGTACAATGTCAAAATAAAACGATACAAAAGTTAAAATATTTAGTAGAATATAAAGTATTGTTTAGCAGAATTTTGACATTATCAAAATCAAATTATTGCCGACCATTTCTTATCAATATTACCTTTTTTTACTAGCTTTACTTTTCAAAAAATATTCAATGAAAAATAAGAGAATATAGTAAAAACAACAAAACGCTTGTTCCCTTTAACCAAGGAGGTATAAAAGATTAGATTTTATACCTTCATGCTTTAACAGTTCCACATTTTGACATAAAAAGCTGCGGTTTATAAGAAATTATATATATGTAGGAATATAAAGCTATTATTATATAGATAAAAAAGGGAAATCGTAGCTGTTGAAACACAATTTACAATCTTTTTCTGCTATAAAAAAAATTCCGTAAAACAGACGTCATAAAATAACAAGGCGTATACAGTTAACAACAGGCGTAATATTTCTCTATATGACATAAAGTATTTAACTAACAAATGCACATAACTATCATTTAAAATATAAAATTGTCGTGACAAAGTTGTCCAATTCACAGGTACACAATTTTAAACCTTAATTTAAGGAAGGATAAATCCCTCAAAAAAATGTCAAAAAAAATTGACAAAAAACAACAAACAGAATTGATAAAAAAAAAGGATTCGAATTTTATGATCATTTGTAAATATAAGTAGTTACTT
This sequence comes from Hydractinia echinata, assembly GCA_030067915.1. NCBI lineage: Eukaryota > Metazoa > Cnidaria > Hydrozoa > Anthoathecata > Hydractiniidae > Hydractinia > Hydractinia echinata. Next base: position 1,083,294 of record JASGCC010000118.1, read on the forward strand.
GCTTTTTTCTGAATTTTTTTTTGAAACACGAACAAACTACAATTTACTGGTGGGTAGGTATAAGGCAGCCTGGTCTTAACCAACTTCATATCACTTTTGGAGTGTAGGCTCTATTAAGACATGCTTAAAAGGATTCAGTGAAATAAAGAAGTAAAGTTTCATGCAAGTCAAAAGTTTTTAACCTGAAAATTTTTGGTTGACTGAGGTTTTCAACTTAAATGATTATAGGTTTTTTTTGTATTAAAACGATTTTGATTTAATATCTACCATAAAATGTGTTGATGTAGCTAGATATTATATGAAGTGCGAAATTACTTTTAATTCGAGGCTGCTGTATAGTCATATTTTGTTGCGAAATTGAGGCTACTGCGTTGTTAAGGTGGTAGGAAACCCTTTTTCTTGATTTTTTTTCAATTTTTTTTTTTATTTTGTTTTAAAGCAAATTTATCGTAGATTCCGAATATGTATGTTTTCTTACACTTTATGAAGTTGAAAAAAACGTATTTGCTGTCATTGTACATCATGCAACAATTTTTTCCCTTGACAACGCCCTTAGCAACATGTTTTACCCTAGTTTAAATCCAAAAATAGGGCTTAATTCAGCCTTCTAAAAACCACCAAAATGGTAGCAAAATGAGTGGTAGGTCTTGAGGCTGATAAACTGAATCAGTGATCAGGATGTAGCTAGATGACAGGATGAATATTCCTACTATAAATTATTGATTATAGCATATGAATCATTCCTTGAAAGGTAGCAGAACAATTTGAGAAACAGTTTAATTCTAATTTTACTTGTTTTTTAGAAATGTAAACAAATATAGCTAGTTATGCCAAGACACAAATCTAGAAGCCGAAAGCGAAAATTTCAAGGAAACAGATTCACTTCTCGTGAAAGCAAAGTAACTCCTTCTTGTGCCAGTGCTGGCAAAATAAATGTCACAAAGAATTCTGATTCAATTGACACAGACAACTACAATATAATTATAAACTTTGGAACTTTTAAATCATTTTTACAAAAATTTTTATCGTGTCCGCAATGCAAAAATGGCAATGTAGTTTTATCGAACGATTTATCAAAGCGTCAAGGATTCAGTTATTTATTATTTTTCAAGTGTCACACATGCTTATTTGAGGACTCTGTTTTTAGTTCTGAACTTTCCCAAATGAGACCTGTTAGGGGAAGACCTGTGCATAATGTGAATTTGCAAACTGTTTTGTCATTTCGAGAGATTGAGAAGGGTTATCAATCCATTCAGTTGTTTTCAACCTTGATGAATATGCCGCCACCATTGTCAAGACCTGCATATAACAGGATTAATGATATTTTGCATGTCACTTATAAAGAAATGGCAGACAAGTCCACATCATCTGCTGCTGAACAAATTAGAAAAGCATCAGGAAACATAAACGACATTCAAAACTGTCAAGCTTCATTTGACGGTACATGGCAGAGAAGAGGTCATGCTTCAATCAATGGCGTAGTGACAACTATTTCCAGTTTTAATGGAAAGTGCTTAGATGCCCATGTTATGTCGAAAAACTGTTTTGGTTGCAAGATGTGGGAAACAAAGAAAAATTCTTCTGGATTTGACGATTGGAAATCCAATCATGATTGTCAAATTAACCATGTTGGTAGTTCCGGTTCAATGGAAGCAGCGGGAGTTAAAAAGATGTTTCACCGGTCGATTACAAAGAATATGCTACGTTATACTGAGTATATTGGAGACGGTGATACATCCTCATTTTCTGTTGTTTCTGATTCAAAGCCTTATGATGGTATTGAAATCAAGAAACTTGAATGCATTGGTCATGTTCAAAAAAGACTTGGGACGCGATGCAGAAATCTCTGCCAAAAACTGCGGGGGAAGAAACTTTCAGATCAAAAACTTATTAATGGAAGGGGAAGATTGACAGAGAAAGCAATCAACACACTCCAGAATTACTATGGAATGGCAATAAGGCAAAATGTCAGTAATATATATCGAATGAAAAAGTGTGTTTGGGCAGTGTTATATCATAACAGCGATATCAGCAATGAAAATGTCCGCCACCAATTTTGTCCTAGAGAGGGAAACTCTTGGTGTTTGTGGCAAGCAGACAAAATTAATGGAAAGAGTACCTACAAGCCAAAACTTAGTCTTCCAATGGCTATTAAAAGTGAATTGACTGAAACGTTTCGAAAACTGTCCAGCGAAGAATTACTCTCTAAATGTACTCACGGGAAAACTCAAAATAACAATGAGTCACTAAATGGAGTTATCTGGAAAAAATGTCCTAAATCTGTGTATATTTCCAGAAAATTACTTGAGCTAGGAGTTTATCCTGCCATTATAGAATTTAATGATGGTTGTAGTGGACTGAAACCAGTTTTTAATAAGTTATTTGGTGATTTGAAGATGCGATTTTTGGAGAAAGCCTTATCAAAGAACGACCTAAAGCGCATCGATGGTATGCAAAGAAAATCGTCAGCAGCTGGAATTGCTAAAAGAAAACACCTGAGAGCTGTTAGGAAAGGTTTTATTGACAAAGAGAAGGAAAGTGAGCCAAAGCCATCATATTCCAAAGGAGATTATTAATTTTTTTTATATATATTACATGTAATTAGTTTTAATTGTGATTTTTTATGGTTTAGTATTTTCTGTATCCGACTTGCAGTTTTGACGCAATAAATCTTTTTTAGTTTAAGTACAGCCCTTGAAATTTTTCACACAGGCTTGTTATATGTATAGGTAGGAGGTATACCAAGAAAATCTTGTTCTGAACTTCATGTCTATTTTTATGGCGTTTAATCTGCCAGGTTTCGGTCCCGTTTTTTTGATCAAAAAATGAAATTTTACGTTATTGGGAATATTTTTTGAAATAATTACTGCTGCAACTTGATTTTAGTACAGCTCCAAGAACATAGTCATTGTAAATTGCTGTTAAAATTTGAGCTGAAATAATATAACCAATCAAGAGAAAACGTGTATGTAATTTTTTTTTTCAAAAAAAATAATTATTTTTATTTCCTTAAATAAAAGCAACAACATTTTATCGAAAAAAGCTTCAAATAGCCTATATTTAAGAATTTTTGAAAAAGGGTTTCCTACCACCTTAAACCAGATGTTTTCACATTTCTTACTCATGTGGAATTGAGATGTCCATGCATGTCTCCTGCGTTAACAGACTTAGAATTTTATGGTATTAAGATTTCCAATTACATCCGAGATCTTATTAAAAGGGGCGTACTTTTTCTTCTTCTCCTCCTTCTTCTTCTCCTTCGACCGATTTTTCAACCGATTGCCGTAACGTCACGACTTTAAAAGTCCGACCTGGCCCCGCGTACTAGCTCTACGCCAGTTGTGTGCGTATCTTAATATTCGTAGAATTGAAAAAGAACGACAATTACGTTACAAATTTGGTCACAAATATTGTTATTTTATTATTATTTGATGAGCTATGCTAGATACTCCTTCAAATTTTTCATTTTAGTTATGTTTTGCAACGAGGCGGATTATATTCAACTAAACCAAGCTCCAAGGGTCAGTCGTTGTTTCCAGGGACGGAGTTCAAGCACGCCATATTGATTATACTCCAGCTTGTTCACTAAGTTGCGAAGCGAAGTTGTTTTTTAAAGTGAAGAAAAATATTTGTTGGGTTAGTATAATTATTCAACTGCTTAAATTTCAGTTCTATCAACGTTTTAGATATTCTCTTCATTGTGTGTAGTTTTACTAAACGGCTTTCTTATTTTTACCCCTTTCTTTTGCCAGATGTCTTCTAAGTTTCGTTGTGTTTCAGGTGGGGCACAAGGTCTTTTCCTTCCTGTCAGTTTGCCCCAAACTGACCAGAGAAAATTAATGAATACTTATTCAAAGAAAGAACATATTGAAAGAAAATACATATTGAAAGTTTATAACCGAAATGTGATAAAGAAAGAATTGTTGAAACACTAATAAACAAGCTTACATTGCTTATACCATAGTGTTATTTTCAGCAGGTTTCTGTCAGTATAGACTACAGTATATATAGCTACATATTTTGTAGTAAACAAGCATAGGCTACATTATTAGTTAGCTAGCTACCCTCTCGTTTATATTGTCACAATTTAATATGAACACTCCCAAAGCGTCTTGGCAGAGAGTAACCCAGGTGTTGCTTACAGTATTGTCAAGTCTGTTCAAGGAAATTTTCATCAAGGCAATGAAGATTTTTGTGAAAGTGCTGGTACTCAATGTGTAGCAAATGCCATGATGCTATCATTTACTCAACTATTCGCAGAGCTTCACTCTGGGCTGATTGGGATTTAAACCATTATTTTAGATAACGGTGATTGTTTATATAAGTCACTTCTTACAACTGGTGCTATTTTTTTGACTAACTCCCAAATTCAATTTCTATAGAGGGTACTCAATTATCTAATCCTTTTTAGACAATTTACATGGCGAACTAACTTGTTCGGAAAATAATTTTTTTAAATTTTACAACATCAATTTTATATAACAAGTCCTGCTTTTTTACTTCCGCCATCGCCACGCGGGGCGGAATCTTTAAAATCGATGGATGGAAGATAGAGATAGAGCCTGGACGCCGCGGGTAGTTAGTCCTAGTATAGATACTGTGTACTTTTTCAGTTTATTGCATGGTTTACAGGCTAATAGTTTTCAACCAATGACAATACAGTATTAACATTTACGACTCGTCCCAAAGTCGCAATTTTTTTAGGTAGCCAGAAAGCCATTTTCTTGCTGGTGATTGCTAAAAAAGTTCCAGAAAAGACTACAAATAACTGCT